>JAEVFN010000034.1:0-179304 GCA_030449075.1 Murraya paniculata | reverse complement strand
GATATTATTATTGTTTTCCCTGATAAGAAGAGGTAAAGAAAGAGCTTTTCAACCATGGCATCTAGTTCACATTCAAGTGAGATTTTTCCTGTTACTCTATCTTTTACTTTATCCCTACCAAAATCCTGCACTAAACACTCTGCTTCCAAAATAGAGAATCTTATCGAATATTCCTATATTCCCGACTCTGCACAGATCTCTGAGTCCTCCATGCCTCTCATTTCTCCCTACCAGCTGTATAAACGAAATACTTCTTTTACCCGTAGTATTCGTACACTCATCTCTACCCGTAGACCACATCCTAAAGAGTATGTCCAGTCCTCAAAACTTGACCAGTGTGCCATTCAAGCCACACAGGCTGAACAATATGTCACCCTAGAAATTCCACCAGAACTTGTTACCCAGTGGAAACGTGAAGGCTATACGCATCTCCATCTTGGCGGTGTTCGTCTAATTCTCACTCTTCATGGACGCAAAGGTCTTCCTGTCACAGCCAGAATTGCCCTGCTTGACACCAGATTCAAGGAGTACCAACATGCTGTTATAGGTACTATCTTGACTACTCTCCATGCTAGGCAGTGTCTTGCTCACTTTCTATCCAAACTTCAACCTTTCTCTACAAGACCCAAATCTCTCCACTACCTTTAAAGTTCAGATCCAGCTCCAAGGAGCAGAACAAACCATAACTTCCAAAATAGCCACACTCCATCATCAACTTGTGTATCGGTTACAGAACCATGCACTTGATCTTCCTACACCTCACACCACCACAGATACTCTCATGATCTTAGCCGACACAGAGACTATTCCCACTATAGTCCAGATCCCTAAACAGATCCCTAAATCTGAACTCCTCAAACTCATGCCTCTTGAGTGGTTATCCAACTACGAGAAATTCCGCCAGAATTCTCAACCACTCCAGACCTCTGAAACCTCCTTCGAAAAAAGAACCGATGGTACTGTTAAAATGACTTTTCAGTCTCCTACTGAACCTCTCAATAAGACACCATCCTTCTCCTATACTGCTATGATCACTCCTGTCAAACATCCTCAGGAAAAAGTTCCCATCCACCATTTCTGTAAAGATGGCTATCCAGTCTATGTTGACAAAATAGACGGCCATTTCATATGGGATGTTCCAGGCTCAGGTATGTGTGATCCGGGTTGCACTTGTCTCCAAGATTACTAAACCTCTGATGAGGAAGAAGATGAACCAAGAAGGCGTAGAAGGCGCAAAAAGAAGGTGATCCATCCTACTCCTTGCAGATCTCCTTCTCCTCCTCCTCCAGAGCCACCAAAACCTGCACCTCCTTTACCCATATACAACAAAGCCCTCAAGATCATCAGATCTGATCCTTCTTACAAATCCTGCAGATCAGAACTTCCTCCTCTGTTACCTACACCACCTATAGCAAACTGCTATATGTTCTCATCCTTCTCCAGCCATTACACTGATACCTTCCCTTCTCTTGAAAAGAGTACTGATTCTAGAACCAAAATGGTAGCTCAGCCATTTGTCTCTTCGCCTGTCACTCCTTCTGGACAGCATGAAGAACCAAAGCCTTTTGAATCTGTTCTCAATTGGCAATCTCAGAATGCCTCAGCTCAGAATACTGTCCTCAAACGCCTTGATACCAAACTTGATCATGTTTCCACCCAGATGCATCACACCACTAAAAGAATGGATTCTCTTGAATCACAAATGGAACGCATCTACCATGATCTCAAGGTACGGATTTCCCAACTTGATACTGATTTGCATGCAATGATCCGAGATCGGTATTGGGGTCCAGAGTTTGATCGGAAAGAAGCTGAGATCAGAAAGCTAAAAGCAGAGCTAGCCCGCATTGATGCTGATAAACGGCAGCAGCAAGCGCTGTTTCCCAGATCTCCGTCTCTGCCTGTACCAACAGCCTCTTTTAGTACTTATCAACCATTCTACTCACCACCAGCTCCTCAAGCTTTTAATTATGACAGTTTCTTTGGCTTCTCTCACCATACTGAAGCACATAAGGAAGCTGAAGCTAAGCAGCATGAGCTCCAACAGCCTGCTCCGTCCAGACAAAGAAGGTCATCCCCACCTTCTTCATCTAAACCTGTTCCTGCTCGACGGTCTAGTCCTCCTAAACCAGCTCCCCCAGCACCAACAGCTGCACCACCTCAGACTGAACCACCAGTCCAGAGTCCTCCTGCATCTCCTCAATATACGCCAGTCCAGACAAAAGATAAAAGTCCTCTGCACCAGTATTCGCAGATAATTGTTTCTTCTCCAGAGCAATCTGAACCAGAATCAGAACCACAAAATTCAACACCCTCTGAACCAGCATCTTATGAATCAGCCTCTTCAGACTCTCAATCTGCCCAATCTGTTTCATCAGATTCTGAAGCCAATTTTGCTGATGTTACAAGATTACTTATGGTTCAACCTTCCACTGGTTCTAATGATCCTCCTCCTTCTGAAGTTCCTGAAACTCAACCCACATCACCTCCTCCAGAAGAAGAAGAAACAGCCAACAACCAATTTGCTCAACCATCATCATCCCAGTCAAACCAAACCGAATCCTCTCCAAAACCTTCCAATGGTCCTTGGTTTACTTTGGATGATATTCCTAGAAAACATTGGTACACTCGTTTCCAAGAATTCAGCGCTTGGATAGATGTCCAGATGTTAAGGTCCGGAGCAACCAGTCAGACTGTGCTTAAAGAATTTTGTTCAAGATTCACAGGTTCCCTTCGAGATTGGTACGACAGTCTTGGTACGTATCGCCAAATGTCTTTTTACCAACTACCTATTTCACAGGCCCTGTTTCATCTTTATGAACAATTCCTCGGAGAACCCGGCACCTCTATAGAGCTTGCTCGACGGGAATACTATCAGATGAAATGCTGTTCCTTGTTACACAAAGACTTGGAATATCATTACAAGCGTATGTCACAACTCTACTACAAGCTCAACGGTTACAATGATCCGTCTTTACGGCATGTGTTCGTAGCCTCCTTACCCAAAGAGCTGCAACCAGAGCTTCTCAGACAGTTCAATGCTAACAAACTCAATATTGCTGAACTCCCTCTCGGTAAGATTTACCAGTTTGCAGTTGCTTGCCTTGAAAAACTGTGTGAACAGAAAGAGTTCTTTTCAGACTTGATTAAAAGAAAAGAGCCCTTTAAATCAGCCTGCAAAAAACCTTATCTTGCCATCAAATGTCCATCGGACAAAACTTGTGAGTGTAAGCCCAAAAAGAAAGCCCATTTCTCCAAACACTTTCACAAGTCCAAAACCAAACATTCCAAAAAATCCAAAGGCCCATACAGATATTTCAGGAAAAAGGATCCAAGTCAATACAAAAAGGTCAAAGGCAGTCGATGCTACATTTGCAAAAAGAAAGGCCACTATGCCAAAAACTGTCCCAATAAGCCGGCCCAATCAGCCCGACTCATCAAGCACCTCTCCAATGCTGAAATGCTCTCTGACAATGATGACATTGAATCTTGTTTCTCTGAACAAGATATCTATGATGAGCATACAGTTTTTGCTCTCCAAGCTGATCCTTCCAGCAGCAGTGATGAAGAAGAGTTTCCTCTTGTCCCTGTTTACCAGGTAACACAATCTCTTCCTTCTCCTAACCTTCCTCCTACTCCATCTGTCAAAATCCAAGTTCTGCCAACCAAATACTCTACTCCAATTCCTGTCATTGGGTTTATAGACACAGGTTCTCAGACAACCATGTTAAATCCATCCATTCTCCCTGCTACCCATTGGGAACCATACACAGAATATTACAGAGCCGCGAATGGTGAACTTTTTAAGTCACATCTCATCTCCAAAAAACCCATAGGTATTCAATTCTTTCCAAATTGTACCATTTGGGCAAAAGTCATAGGCTCCGATCTTCCTGACAATGATCTTCTCATTGGTTTCGACATTCTTCAGTTAGTTAAACGTCTCCAAATTACTGTCACTGGTATTCGGTACAAACAAATGTTCCAACCTTATACCAAAGTTTTAAAAATGTTTGCTCTCACAGATGCTCCTCCTTCTTATCAACCCTTGTGTGATAAACTTCTCTCTTTTTGTCCTGAAAACCATAGTCTTTTCACTCATCCATCACCATTATGGAAAAATCCAGAATTCTTTATTAGGCTTCCTTTCAAGCTTAACGAAGACATTAATCCAACCAAAGCTACCCATCCAGGTATGACACCATCAGATCTCAAACTAGCCCAATCCGAATGTGCTGAATTGTTAGCCCAAGGTCTCATAGAACCAGCCCAATCTCAATGGGCTTGCCAAGCCTTTTATGTAGAAAAAAGATCAGAAATTCGTAGGGGTAAAAAACGTCTTGTCATAGATTACCAGCCTCTTAACTGCTTTCTCCAAGATGACAAATTTCCTCTACCCAAGATAAATTCCCTTTTTGTCCATCTTAATAACGCCACTGTCTTTTCTAAGTTCGACCTCAAGTCAGGTTTTTGGCAATTAGGTATTGATCCATCTAAGCGGCCCAAAACCGCTTTCTGTATACCAAATGCCCACTATCAGTGGACCGTTATGCCCTTTGGTCTTAAAACAGCTCCATCCATATTCCAACGGGCCATGACCCGTATCTTCGAGCCCATTCTCTCTCAGGCTCTCATCTACATCGATGATATCCTCTTGTTTAGCCCAACTCATGAGTCTCACTTACTCCTCCTTGATCAATTCTTTAACCTTGTCAAAGCCCACGGTATCATGATCTCATCCAAGAAAAGTGTCATAGGCCAGTCTTCCATAGAATTCCTCGGTATGATCATTGAAAATGGTCAATATCGTCCAGGTCCTCATATTGCCCAAGAATTACTCCACTTTCCAGATGAAAATCTCACAAAGCACCAAATCCAACAGTTCCTCGGAATTGTCAATTATTTGAGAGATTTTTTCCCAAAAGTAATTCATCATACAAGCCACCTGTCAGCCATGCTCAAAAAGTCAGCCCCTCCTTGGGGTCCTCCTCAGACTACAGCTGTCCGTGCTTTAAAACAACTTTGTCAAAAGCCGCCTCTACTACGGATTCCATCTGTCGGCCACCGCATCCTTCAGACTGACGCAAGTGACGATTATTGGGGCGCCGTCCTCCTCGAAAAAATTGATGACAAAGAATTCTACTACACAGTCTTCAAAGAAGCTTTAGCCGTGAAATTTGGCATCCAAAAGTTTGAGTTCCACCTCATCGGCCACCATTTCACTGTTAGACTTGACAATTGTGCTTTCCCGAAGATTCTCCACTTCAAGAACAAGCAGCTACCAGACAAACAAGTCCTGCGTTTAAAAGAGTGGTTTTCCAGGTATGAATTCACAGTTGAACACATCTCAGGAAAAAAGAATCTCATTCCAGATTTCCTCTCTCGGCCTCTCAAGCCTCCTGATCCTCTTCCAATTCTCATAACAGCTTTTGCTTCAATTCCCTTGATAGCAATGGTGAATAATCTTCCTAGTCTTCCTAACCATGCTTTGACTCCAAAGACATTTCCAAACCATGTCACTTTCTCCTCTCCTCACCAAATCCAAGACTATGCCAAGAGATTTCTGTTACGATATTTCTTCGTCATATCTTATGAATCAGGTGAACTCCTTCCTGCTTTCCATCCTGACCAAATGTTCCTTGTAGGTCTCACTCTAGACGCTACCAAACCTGTATGGTATTTCTGGTGTCTTACTCTGTTGTATGCCACTAATCTGGTCATTCCTGTTCTACCTATCCTAAACCGTCTAAATGACCCATCTGAAGCAACTTCTTTGCTTTGGACTCTTCTTGAATGGTTCTCTCCTATCCCTTGGTGGAGAAAACAACTTACTGAAATCAGCAACTCCCGCAACCTTGATAAAATTCCTGGTCCAACATCCAGAAACAAAAATGTTCTGGACCCAGGATCAAGCCTATGAATGGCAAACCTTTGCCCATCCTCACCTCATCCATTCTGAACCATACATCCACAGGAACCTAAAGCAATTCCTCCAGTCTCTCAACCATGTCAGTCCTGATGACTACACCATCCAACACACTTCTATAGGTCCTCACCATGAACTTGTCCACATCTTTCCCTCTGTTTTTTTAGATGAAACCCATCCTCCTCAGGTTCAAACCAATTCAGGTCTCGTCATCAAAGAAGAACGACCAGACGGCACTGATGTTCTCTTCCAAGATTCCCAAGATCCTTGGGAAGAGTTCTTCTCTCTTCTCCCTCAACCGAGTCTCAGCAGCACTTCTCAAATCCAAACTCACCAGTCTTGCACCATGCAACATCTGCCATCCAGCTCACGCCTCATTGTAGAACAATGTTCTCCTTCCACTTCAACAGCTATCTCTCTAGGCCAGACACGTCGCATTCCTCCCACTGATGTTTCCACTTTCAAACGTGGCCCACACAGCGACAACGACCTTAGCAGTCCCAATGATGATGTTAGCGATTGATGCCAACTGTCTCCTATGCACAAGTGGGGGTCCTGACCCACTTTGTCTTTTGTAATTATTAAAGCATGTAATAATTGCCACATGTCGGCAAGCAGTGTGTTTTTTCCTTTTGCTTTATGCTTTTTGTAAAGGAGATTCCTCCTTATCTCCTTATCCTGTCAGAGTCTTGTCAATTTCCTTTTGCTTTTAAATTATTGCTTTGCTTTTGTAAAAGAGATTCCTTTGGTGGGTCCTGTCCCAAAGGCATCCTAAGCTCTCACCTCGCCTATATAAGAGAATTCTTTTCTCTTGTTTAGAAAGGATGTAATCCATTATCTCTCTCTTGTGAAATACAACTATGGTTTGCTAAATTCCTCTTTCTTTCTTTGCCTTAAATTAGAAGGGAAACAATACGAATATCTGTTCACTCATATCTTCTAACGAGTATGCTCTGCACTTGCCTCGAATGAGGATCCTGTGCATCAGAAAGTTTAAGTGTGATCCAGACTCCAGCTTAGTTTCAGTATATATAAATACAGTATCAAACACAGTTCACCCTGTTGAAGTAGCCATGGAAGGCGAAAGTGTTGGGTGGTAAGTGTTGAAGTACTGGCTTTAAATACTGGCAGTAAGCAAGAGAGTGACACGTATACTGTCATAATTGAAATGTGACTTTTCTGGACAAAAGGGTAAGAATTTATCTCTTATGACAAAGCAAATATCTTCAGAATATACGGTTAAAACATTTGCTTATACCGAATACCAGTGACAGTAATGTGAAGACGTTTGACAACTTGAAGGATATTAAACCTGATTAGTAAATCTTTGTCAGGAAGGTTGGAACCAACAATTTTGACCCAGATGGTTAGAAATGAGGTGGGACTGGAATAATTCACCATTCGCAGCACGGTAATATTCCGTATGAGATACCCATTGGGATGAAGGAAGGATGGAAGGGTTATCATGCTTTTATGAGAACCAATGTCAAGGAAACAGTACTCTAGGCTATCTAAAATTTGGGACCACTTAAATTCTTCCCATGGATCTTGGAAATCTTGCCATTGAACATCTGTGCAGTCGGGTCTTTCTTCTTTGATGGTTATTCCTGTAGCTGGAGGAGAATGGTTTGTGATGTGAGTGGAATTTTGGCCTGGAGTAGGAATGTAAATCATTTCGTGTTGTGGACCAAGGGATGTATGGTGGATAAGACTTTTAGGAGGAGTGTAGTGGTTGAGTTCAGAGATGATCGGTGGATGATAAAGGAGAGGAAATGTACTTGGAAATGTATTCCATTTGTACACTTGGTTTTGTGACTGGGTGTTGAAAATATGGACGGTGAACAATAAAGACTGAGACATACTAATTTGCTTGGTCTGAAGGAAGATGGTGAAGTTTGTGATGGCTGCTAATTATTAAAGTTTGTGATGGCTTTTACCAAAGCAAAAGCAAAAGCAAAGACAAAAACACACTGGATTCCAGCTTAGGGCAATTATTACAAACTTTAATAATTACATACAACAAAGCGGGACAGTACCATCAACCATCGGTGACGTTGTAAAGCTTCAGTGACTGAGGGAGGACGTGGTTGTCCTAAAGTATGTGCTGTTGACGTGGATGGTGAGCATTGTTCCACAATGAGGCGTGAGCTGGAGGGCCTATGCTGCATAGTGCAGGACTGCTGAGTTTGAGTTTGAGATGTGCGGCTGAGACTTGGTTGAGGCAGGAGAGAGAAGAAGTCTTCCCAGGGATCTTGTGAATCCTGGAAGAGGACATCGGTGCCATCTGGACGTTCTTCTTTGATGGCGATACCTGTACTGGTTTGGGCCTGAGGAGGATTATGGACTTCATCCGAGAAGACAGAAGGAAAAATATGGATGAGTTCATGTTGAGGACCAATGGAGGTGTGCTGGATATCATAGTTGTCTAGTTCTACATGGTTAAGAGACTGGAGGAATTGCTTTAAGGATTTGGTGATATAAGGATCAGAATGGATAAGATAAGGATGGGCAAAGGTTTGCCATTCATAGACTTGGTCTTGAGTCCAGAACATTTTTGTTTCTGGATGCTAGAAGTAAGGACGATGTACTATGAAGTCAGTGGTGTGGAGATCGGCTTCTTGGGTAGGAATGTTGTCTAGGTTTTGTCGGTTGCTTATTTCAGTGAGTTGTTTTCTCCACTATGGGATGGGAGAAAACCATTCTAGAAGAGTCCAAAGCAAAGAGGTTGCTTCGGCAGGATTATTCAGATGGTTGAGAATGGGTCGGATTGGAATGACTAAACTAAGCTATAGTAGGGTGAGACACCAGAAATACCATAACTGGTTTTCTGTGATTGGTCTGGTTGCATCTAAGGTTAGACCTAAAAGGAACATTTGTTCGGGATGGAAGGAAGGAAGGAGGTCGGTTGACTCACGGGAGATAGCAAGGAAATACCTGAACAGGAAACGCTTAGCATAGTCTTGAATTTGGTGAGGTGAGGAGAAGGTAACATGGGTTGGAAAAGACCTTTTAGACAGGGCATGGTTTTCACCATTGCTATAAGCGGAATAGTTGCAAATGCAGTTATGAGAGTTGGAAGAGGATCAGGAGGTTTAGGAGGTCGAGAGAGAAAGTCTAGAATAAGATTTTTCTTACCAGAGATGTGTTCGACTGTGAAATCATACCTTGAAAACCACTCTTTTAAACGCAGCACTTGTTTGTCTGGTAGCTGCTTGTTCTTGAAGTGGAGAATCTTAGGAAAAGCACAATTATCGAGTCTGACGGTGAAAGTATGGCTGATGAGATGGAACTCAAACTTTTGGATGCCATATTTCACAGCTAAGGCTTCTTTGTACACTGTATGGTAGTGCTTTTCTGACGGCTTAAATTGTCCACTAGCATGGGCACAGTAGAATTCTTTTCCATCAATGCTTTCGAGGAGGACAGCGCCCCAATAATCGTCACTTGCGTCTGTCTGAAGAATTCTGTGGCCGACAGATGGAATCCTGAGTGGAGGTGGCTTTTGACAAAGCTGCTTTAATTCACGGACAACTGTGGTTTGGAGAGGACCCCAAGGAGGGGCTGTCTTTTTTAGCATGGCTAACAGGTGGTTGGTGTGCTGAATTACTTTCGGAAAGAAATCTCGAAGATAATTCACAATCCCGAGGAATTGCTGTATTTGGTGTTTGGTGAGATTTTCATATGGAAAGTGAAGTAATTCTTGGGTTATATGAGGACCTGGACGATATTGACCATTTTCTATGATCATACCGAGAAATTCTATGGAAGATTGACCAATGACACTTTTCTTTGATGAGATCATAATTCCATGGGCTTTGACTAAGTTGAAGATCCTGTGCATCAGAAAGTTTCCTTGCGATCCAGTTTTCAAAGCTTAGTTTCAGTATACATAAATATAGTACGAAACACAGTTCACCCTGTTGAAGTAGCCATCATAAGGATCATGTGCATCAAAAAGTTTCCTTGCGATCCAGTTTTCAAAGCTTAGTTTCAGTATACATAAATATAGTACGAAACACAGTTCACCCTGTTGAAGTAAAGCTTCAGTGGCTGAGGGAGGACGTGGTTGTCCTAAAGTATGTGCTGTTGACGTGGATGGTGAGTCCAATCTGTTTCATCATCAGATTCTGAAGCTAATTATGCTGATGTATCCAAGTTACTCATGGTCCAACCTTCTACTGGATCAAATGAGCCTCGGACTACTGAAGTTCCTAAGACTCAACCTTCTTCACCTCCTCCAGAAGAAGAAGAAACAACCAACAATCAGTTTGCCCAACCATCACAACCAAGCCAGACAGAGCCATCACCAAAACCTTCAAATGGTCCATGGTTCACTCTTGATGATATTCCCAGGAAACATTGGTATAATCGTTTCCAAGAATTTTGTGCTAGGATTGATGTTCAGATGTTAAGATCCGGTGCAACAAGTCAAAATGTTCTTAAAGAATTTTGTTCAAGATTCACAGGTTCCCTCAGAGATTGGTATGACAGTCTTGGCACTTATCGGCAAATGTCTTTCTGCCAACTTCCAATTGCCCATGCCATGTCTCATCTCTATGAACAATTTCTTGGAGAACCAGGCACCGCTACAGAGCTTGCTAGATGAAAAGCTCCTGGTATCAGAGCCATCTCTTGTTTCGAGTGGTATGATATGATTATTGATTTCCCGATAAAAAAGATAAAGAAAGAGCTACGCAACCATGGCATCTAGTTCAAACTCAAGTGAGATTTCTCCTGTTACCTTATCTTCTACCCTATCTCTTCCTAAGTCGTGCATAAAACACTTTGCCTCAAAAATTGAGAATCTTGTAGAATATTCCTATATTCCCGATTCTGCACAAATATCAGAATCCTCTATGCCTCTCATTTCTCCTTACCAGCTGTATAAAAGAAATACGCCTCTTACCCGCAGTATCCGTACTCTTATTTCTACTCGTAGGCCCCATCCTAAAGAGTATGTACAATCTTCTAAACTGGACCAGTGTGCTATCCAAGCTACCCAAGCTGAACAGTATGTTACCCTTGAGATTCCACCAGAACTGATTTCCCAGTGGAAATAAGAAGGCTATACCCATCTCCATCTTGGAGGTGTACGCCTTATCCTCACTCTCCACGGCCGAAAAGGTCTTCCTGTCACAGCCAGAATTGCCTTACTTGACACCCGCTTCAAGGAGTACCAACATGCAGTCATAGGTACTATCTTGACTACTCTCCATGCTGGCAGTGTCTTACTCACCTTTTACCCTAACTTTAACCTTTCTCTCCAAGACCCAAATCTGTCTACAACCTTCAAGGTCCAGATTCAGCTCCAAGGAGCAGAACAAACTGTCACCTCAAAAATAGTCACCCTTCACCATCAACTTGTGTATCGGTTGCAAAACCATGCATTTGATCTTCCTACACTTCACACCACCACAGATACCCTCATGATCTTAGCTGACACAGAAACCATTCCTACCATAGTCCAAATTCCTAAACAGATCCCAAAATCCGAACTTCTCAAACTTATGCCACTTAAGTGGTTATCCAACTATGAGAAATTCCACCAGAATTCTCAGCCGCTCCAAACCTCTGAAACTTCCTTTGAACGGAGAACAGACGGCACGGTCAAAATGACTTTCCAGTCTCCTACCGAGCCTCTCAACAAAACCCCTTCCTTCTCCTATACTGCTATGATTACTGCAGTTGACCATCCTCAAGAAAAGGTCCCTATCCATTCCTTTGGATCAGACGGCTATCAAATCTACGTTGATAAGATTGATGGCCATTTTATATGGGATGTTCCAGGCTCAGGCATGTGTGATCCAGGCTGTACTTGCTTACAAGACTATAACACCTCTGATGAGGATGAAGATGAACCCAGAAGGCGCAAAAAAAAGGTGATCCATCATACTCCTTGCAGATCTCCTTCACCACCTCCTCCAGAGCCTCCCAAGCCTGCACCTCCTTTGCCTATCTACAAAAAGGCCCTCAAGATCATTCATTCAGATCCTGCCTATAAACCTTTCAAACCTTGCAGATCAGAACTACCTCCTCTTCTACCTACACCACCAATAACAAA
The DNA here is from genome assembly GCA_030449075.1 of Murraya paniculata. Taxonomy (NCBI): domain Eukaryota; kingdom Viridiplantae; phylum Streptophyta; class Magnoliopsida; order Sapindales; family Rutaceae; genus Murraya; species Murraya paniculata. The sequence continues at coordinate 167,317 of JAEVFN010000034.1, read as the reverse complement.
CTGCTAAATGTTCTCTACCTTCTCCAGCAATTACAATGAAACCTTCCCCTCTCTTGAAAAAAGTACAGACTCTAGAACCAAGATGGTATCTCAGCCTTTTGTCTCTTCACCTGTCACTCCCTCTGGACAGTATGAAGAACCAAAACCCTTTGAGTCAGTTCTTAATTGGCAGTCCCAGAATGCTACAGCTCAGAATACAGTCCTCAAATGCCTTGATTCAAAGCTTGATCATGTCTCAAATCAGGTGCATCATACTACCAATTCAATCACAAATGGAACGCATCTACCATGATCTCAAGGTGAGAATTTCCCAACTTGATACTGATTTGCATGCAATGATCCGCAATCGGTATTGGGGTCCAGAGTTTGACCAGAAAGAAGCTGAAATCAGAAAGCTGAAAGCTGAGCTAGCCAGAATTGATGCTGATAAACAACAACAACAGCCGCTGTTTCCTAGATCTCCTCCTCTACCTATACCAACAGCCTCATTCAGCTCCTATCAGCCATTCTATTCACCACCAGCTCCTCAACCATTCAATTATGATAGCTTCTTTGGTTTCTCTCACCACACTGAAGCTCATAAACAAGCTGAAGCTAAACAGCAAGAATTCCGAAGAGCTGCTCCCTCTTCATCTAGACAAAGAAAGTCATCCCCACCTTCTTCTTCTAGACCAGCTCCTACCCAAAGGTCTAGTCCACCTAAACCAACTCCTCCAGCACCAACAGCTGCACCACCTCAGCCTCAACCACCAATACAAAGCCCTCCTGAGTCACCTCAGTATACACCAGTTCAACCCAAAGACAAAGCACCTATGCATCATCAGTATTCTCAGATACTTGTTTCCTCTCCAGAACAATCTGACCCAGAATCAGAACCAAGTTCAACACCTTCTGAACCAGCATCTTATGAATCAGCTTCGTCAGATTCTCAGTCAGTCCAATCTGTTTCATCATCAGATTCTGAAGCTAATTATGCTGATGTATCCCAACCTTCTACTGGATCAAATAAGCCTCGGACTACTGAAGTTCCTGAGACTCAACCTTCTTCACCTCCTCCAGAAGAAGAAGAAACAACCAACAATCAATTTGCCCAACCATCACAACCAAGCCAGATAGAGCCATCACTAAAACCTTCAAATGGTCCATGGTTCAAGCTTGATGATATTCCCAGGAAACATTGGTATAATCGTTTCCAGGAATTTTGTGCTTGGATTGATGTTCAGATGTTAAGATCCGGTGCAACAAGTCAAAATGTTCTTAAAGAATTTTGTTCAAGATTCACAGGTTCCCTCAGAGATTGGTATGACAGTCTTGGCACTTATCGGTAAATGTCTTTCTGCCAACTTCCAATTGCCCATGCCATGTCTCATCTCTATGAACAATTTCTTGGAGAACCAGGCACCGCTACAGAGCTTGCTAGACGTGAGTATCACCAGATGAAATGTTGTTCCTTGTTAATGAAAGACTTGGAATTCCATTACAAGCGCATGTCACAGCTCTACTACAAACTTGGTGGATACAATGACCTGTCTTTACGGCATGTATCCGTAGCATCCTTACCCAAGGAGTTACAACCAGAGCTTCAGCGACAACTCAATGTCAGTCGCCTTGATATTAGTCAACTCTCTCTCGGTAAGATTTACCAATTTGCAGTGGTCTGTCTTGAAAAGATGTGTGAACAGAAAGAGTTCTTTTCAGACCTCATCAAAAGAAAAGAGCCCTTCAAATCGGCTTGCAAAAAATCCTATCTTGCCATCAAATGTCCATCAAACAAATCTTGTGAGTGTAAGCCCAAAAAGAAAGCCCATTTCTCTAAACACTTTCACAAGTCCAAACACAAACACTCCAAAAAATCCAAAGGTCCATATAGATACTTCAAAAAGAAAGATCCAAATCAATACCGCAAAGTCAAAAGCAGCAGATGTTACATCTGCAAGAAAAAAGGCCATTTTGCTAAGAATTGTCCAAACAAACCGGCCCAATCAGCCCGACTCCCCAAGCACCTCTCCAGTGCTGAACTGCTCTCTGACAATGAAGACATTGAATCTTGTTTCTCTGAACAAGATATTTATGATGAGCATACAATATTCGCACTTCAAGCTGATCCTTCCAGCAGTGATGAAGATGACAGTCTTCTTATCCCTGCCTATCAGGTAAAACAGTCTCTTCCTCCTGAACTTTTACCTACTCCTTCAGTAAAAATCCAGATCCTTCATTCCAAATACTCCACTCCTATCCCTATCATAGGATTCATAGACACAGGATCTCAGAGAAGTATGGTAAACCCTTCCATTCTTTCAGCTCAATATTGGGAAAGTCATACAGAATATTACAGAGCCGTAAATGGTGAGCTATTCCAGTCCCATTTGATCTCCAAAAAACCCATTGGTATTCAATTCTTTCCAAACTGTACTGTCTGGGTTAAAGTCATAGGTTCTGATCTTCCCGATAAAGATCTTCTCATAGGATTTGACATCCTTCAGTTAGTCAAACGTCTACAAATCGCAGTCACTAGTATCCGGTATAAACAAATGTTCCAACCGTATACTAAGATCTTAAAGATGTTTACTCTTACTGATGCTCCTTCATCCTATCAACCCATCCATGATAAACTTTCCCTTTCTGTCCTAAAAATCACAGTCAATTCATCCATCCATCACCCTTGTGGAAAAATCCTGCTTTCTTTGTTAAGCTGCCATTCAAGCTTAATGAAGACATCAATCCTACCAAAGCAACCCATCCGGGCATGACACCATCAGATCTCAAATTAGCCCAATCTGAGTGTGCAGAACTCTTAACCTAAGGCCTCATAGAACCAGCCCAATCACAATGGGCTTGTCAAGCCTTTTATGTGGAAAAAAGGTCAGAAATCCGTAGGGGTAAGAAACGTCTTGTCATAGACTACCAACCTCTTAACTGTTTCTTACTAGATAATAAATTCCCCCTTCCAAAAATAAATTCCCTTTTTGTCCATCTAAATAACGCCACTGTTTTCTCTAAATTTGACCTCAAGTCAGGTTTTTGGCAATTGGGTATAGATCCAGCAGAAAGGCCCAAAACTGCTTTCTGTATTCCACATGCCCACTATCAGTGTACCGTTATGCCATTTGGCCTTAAAACTGCTCCATCCATATTCCAACGGGCCATGACCTAAATCTTCGAGCCCATTCTATCTCAAGCCCTTATTTACATTGATGACGTTCTACTATTTTCTCCAACTCATGAGTCTCACCAACTTCTTCTAGAACAATTCTTCAACTTAGCCAAAGCCCATGGAATTATGATCTCATCAAAGAAAAGTGTCATTGGTCAATCTTCCATAGAATTTCTCGGTATGATCATAGAAAATGGTCAATATCGTCCAGGTCCTCATATAGCCCAAGAATTACTTCACTTTCCAGATGAAAATCTCACCAAACACCAAATACAGTAATTCCTCGGGATTGTTAATTATCTTCGAGATTTCTTTCCGAAAGTAATTCAGCACACCAGCCACCTGTCAGCCATGCTAAAAAAGACAGCCCCTCCTTGGGGTCCTCTCTAAACCACAGTTGTCCGTGAATTAAAGCAGCTTTGTCAAAAGCCACCTCCACTCAGGATTCCATCTGTCGGCCACAGAATTCTTCAGACAGACGCAAGTGACGATTATTGGGGCGCTGTCCTCCTCGAAAGCATTGATGGAAAAGAATTCTATTGTGCCCATGCTAGTGGACAATTTAAGCCGTCAGAAAAGCACTACCATACAGTGTACAAAGAAGCCTTACCCGTGAAATATGGCATCCAAAAGTTTGAGTTCCATCTCATCTGCCATACTTTCACCGTCAGACTCGATAATTGTGCTTTTCCCAAGATTCTCCACTTCAAGAACAAGCAGCTACCAGACAAACAAGTGCTGCGTTTAAAAGAGTGGTTTTCAAGGTATGATTTCACAGTCGAACACATCTCTGGTAAGAAAAATCTTATTTCAGACTTTCTCTCTCACCCCCTAAACCTCTTGATCCTCTTCCAACTCTCATAACTGCATTTGCAACTATTCCGCTTATAGCAATGGTGAATAACCTTCCCAACCTTCCCAACCATGCCCTGTCTAAAAGGTCTTTTCCAACCTTCTCCTCACCTCACCAAATTCAAGACTATGCTAAGCGTTTCCTGTTCATGTATTTCCTTGCTATCTCCCGTGAGTCAATCGACCTCCTTCCTTCCTTCCATCCCGAAAAAATGTTCCTTTTAGGTCTAACTTTAGATGCAACCAGACCAATCACAGAAAACCAGTTATGGTATTTCTGGTGTCTCACCCTGCTGTATGCCACTAAGCTAGTCATTCCAGTCCGACCCATTCTCAACCATCTGAATAATCCTACCGAAGCAACCTCTTTGCTTTGGACTCTCCTAGAATGGTTTTCTCTCATCCCATGGTGGAGAAAACAACTCACTGAAATAAGCAACCGACAAAACCAAGACAACATTCCTACCCAAGAAGCCGATCTCCACACCACTGTCTTCATAGTACATCGTCCTTACTTTCAGCATCCAGAAACAAAAATGTTCTAGACTCAAGACCAAGTCTATGAATGGCAAACCTTTGCCCATCCTTATCTTATCCATTCTGATCCTTATATCACCAAATCCTTAAAACAATTCCTCCAGTCTCTTAAACCCAAACTCAATTTCAAAATCAACCAAAACAATAACAACAAGGCAATCATGAACTCTACAAAAGGAAGGAATAAATTTTCCTCAAATCATTTTGACGTCAATCTAGTATTTTGCTCAGCCACAATAGCTAGTATTAGGTATCTTAGTGGGTATAATAGGAAACTATCCTATGTCAAGCCATAACATTGTCCTAAAATAGCTCCTTATCTTCCTATAAATTGTATACAATTGTGTGAAGAAAAGAAATGAAAAGGAAATAGTATTTTCTTCACCTATTCAATTATATCAAATTATCGTTTACCTTTCATACTTACCATGTGAGCTCAATGTATAACGTACCACAGATTTACCTTCCACTTCATTAGGGAGCTTTGCCATAGGTAGTGGCATTTCAGTTGTTAGCTGAGAGGCTTAAAACAAAAGAAAAATAGTATTTGAACTTCAAGCAATTTTATTTTGGTATCTAAGACCGTGATGCTTTTGCCATAGTTAAAATTTGATCAAGTTGCTCTATTCCGGAATTCATCATTCTAAATGATTTTGAGTACTTTCTAGCATTGTAGAAATTGTCTTTAATTTTTCTTTTCTTTTTTTTTTTCCAGGTTGATTACCTCCCTTTGAAACTTTAACTTTTTGCGAATAAGCTTTGATAATTGAGCTTGCATTTACTTGCATTTTTCATTCCATCTTTATCCATTCTGAATACATGCGATCATAGGCTTTACTCATAGGTCTACAAACAACATTAACATCATGACTACTTTTAGCATCTGAATTACGTTCTTCAGCATTGGACTTCACACTTGAAGTTCTAATATTATTATGGGGAAGGATCCACAAATCACAAGGATGCTCATGTGATTTTGATTTTCATTGTCAGAATCTTCAAGTTTCAACTTCTTATCATGAACAAGAAGTCTGCCAACAATATCCTCATTATCAATGCTCGAGTCATTATTATCACTTCTTGTTGTTGACATTGTTTTCTTCTTTTTCAAGATGTAACTAAGACATTGAGTTTGAATATGACTGAAACCATCACAACCTCGGCATGGAATACTTCAATCTATATTAGTTTCAAATAAACTGGAATTGCAAGAAAAATCACCTTTGAGAACTTCTTCTTCTTATTGTTTTCAGAATTTTCTTGAGTCAAAATTTGAACCTTCTTGGTAATCACAGCCAGGGATTTTTGCATATCTTTAACTTCACTATTAGCATCATTAACATCTTTAGAATCACTCTTTGAATTTGGCATTAGCTTGAAACACAATATTTTTTTCTTCCTTCTTCTTCAAATGATTAGTCTCAAAAGTTTGAAGTTTGCTAATCACTTGATTTCTGATCATGATACTACTATCATAATATTCCTCAATAGCTATAACTATAGTAAGAAACCTATCTAGCGAAGATCTCAAAATTTTCTAACTAACTCTTCTTTAGAAATTGTTTTACCAAGAGAAAATGAAGTGTTAGCAATCTTAAGAACTATAGTATCAAAGTCAGCAATTTCTTCATATTCGTGCATCTTAAGAATCTTGAATTCAGTTGCAAGTTTTGAAGTTTAAAATGTTTTACCGAATTATTTTCTTCATGAGTACCTCGAATAATGTCCCAAACTTTCGTGGTAGTCGTAATGTAGAGAGTTAAATCATGCTGATTGATGTCAACTTTATTGACAATAACATTAAGCACCTTGGAATTGAAGCTAGATTCTTGAATTTCAGCATTGGAATGTTCATTCACAGGCTTGAAAATTATGTTTTCATCATGATCAGACATGGTGGGTAAAGTATAGCCTTTTCATTTACATTCCACAGTTCATCTTTGGCTTCCAATATGAATAATTTATACCGTCAAATAATGGTGGACGATTGCTAGATCCTATTTCTCTCTGCAAATCCATGCATACAAAATTAGATTAAGTTCCCAAAATCTCGGCAAACAAACTATTAGTGACACTGCTTTGATATTGCTTGTTAAAAATTTAGATCTATTTAACCAAAGGTAGGCAATATAACAATAGATAAACTAATTAAACTAATTCCCCTAATTAGTTAATCTTGAAAATACTGACCACTGATAATTGCTAATGGGTACTATTTCTAGTATTGTTTATTGTAACTATTCATTGCACTATTCATGTTTGCTTTCATTCATCATAGATATGCACACAGAGGATTTTACCGCGCTTCGAATTAAAATTTTAGATCCATGGCCCCATGCCCAAACAATAGACAATTCACCAAGTAATAAAAAGATTACGACCGATCGAATTCTTACACAATTTCAAACACCTTTTAAATCTAGCAACCACTTTGTTATATCTAACTTAGTCAACCTTGCTTAGCGAGAATCACTCGTCTTCAATTGTGTTTGCTACTTTCCTTGAGATCCCCTCAACACAACAAACGATCTCTTCATCCTAAAGAGAACAAAATAAATACAAAGAATGTCTAATTGATGTGACGAAAACTTGATGAAGAAGATTAAAACATCATAGAGATATGAAACATCATATGCAGCTAAATAGTTTTTTTTTTTTTTTCGTTCTTTGCATTGGTTGGTTCTCTGATATAAAAAATGATATGTCTTCTTCACTTGTTTCAATATGTGAAATACTTCTCTGATATAAAGCATGACACATGAAAAGGTATACAATAAGCACGCTCCATTGATGGATTAACACGTGGCCTATGGGTCATCAATAGCATGTGAGCCAAAGTATATTAAATTAAATTACAATAACTTGAAATTGAATTCTTTAATGTATTTTGTTAGCTTAAGTTTTTTAAATTGATTTAATTCTTATTTAAAAAAATGCTTTAATCTTTGATGATTATAACTTATTAAATGAATAGATGATATCAAGACTTTAATAAATAAAATTATAAATATCATGATTTTATAAATATATGCATTAAAGTTATTATGGATTGCGACCTATGACTCTATGTAAGTCCAAGTTAACAATTAAGTTAACCCTTGAGAAAAGTTTATTATTATCATTGTTGTTGTTACGTACGAAAATTTTTTTTTAATACAATAGGGTCTAACTTAGCAGTTAGCGTTATATTTTCTTATTATTATTAGTTTATTGTCATTAAATATGGACCTGAGTTTTGAACTTTTGATTCTAATGAATTTGACTAAAAGCATATGGACCCAAAAAAGTACATGGTCTTGAAAAAAGCACGCTAACAACTTTGCATGTCCTCTTAAAAAGATATTTAGAAAAACTTTTCATGCTTTCTTTTGTAGGCGCGGCTCACAATACGAGCCCATATGCATGCCAAGCCTAAGGTATGCCATGGCATGAGCATAAGCTCCTATGGGACTTTTGCTGATTAGTCGGGCCAGCACGGCATCATCCATTGGCCATCTCTAACTAGTAAGAGCACATTTAGAAAAAACAAAAAAACTAGTAAGAACTCATTGTCTATCTAGTAACTAAACAACTGCAATGATTGTGTGCTTTTAGAACATATTATTTTCTTTTCTAGTAAATATTTCTGATTAATAAAATACTAAAGATATGCTTGTAATGTCTTGTGTGCAGAAGTTTTAAAATAAGGTTTATTTAATCATAGTATATGTTTTTATACGATCGCATGGATTAACAAACCAAAATACACACACACACACACACGCGCGCACACACACACACACACACACATATATATTAGTAGATTAATGAGAATCGTAATTGATAAATAGACATGACTATTAGATATCAATCTTTGTATACATGAATATATACCTTAAAGGATTGTCTTCCACTTCCTTTTCATGGCATAAAAATGCATGGTTTCTCTTTTAGGTGTAGTAAACTTTGATGAATTACTAACTCGGAATGGGAATCGGAATGAATAACTTGTTTACTTGCTAAATTGAAGTTGTGAATGGTAATGAATCTCATGGACTTCACATAAATTTTAGATTGATTCCTAGAGTTGTGATTCCTTGAGGGGGGTTGGGAATGGGAAACCCATTCCCAACAATGATAGAATTATCCTCACCACACTTTGAATATACCTAAAATACCCTCTTTGAAAATTAAAAATATAAATTAAAAAACAAAACTGAAAATTTATTGTTATGACTTGAAACAATTTAGTTTATCACATCAATGAGATTTCAGCCATTTCGATTCGATTCCTGTAGTTCAAGTAAATAACTTATTCTGATTCCCATTCCCTATTCCGATTCCAGCTCGTTCCGATTCCAACACATTTCAATTTTATCCTATTCCGATTACTGACAAGTAAACGCGGCATAATAGTCTTGGGACCATGCAAAACTTATTTATTAATTTATAAAGAATCCTTAATTTTGAAAAATCTAATCACGTTTATAGTATTTGTATATCTTAATCCAATATTTATTATGCTTAATTTGAATAGGTGTGATTTGTATAATTCTAGCTGGACAATTACGCTGGAGGGGGGATTTTTAATTTTTTTCACTAATAAATGCAATCCAACAATTTTAACCACCAAAATCCAGTAGTAATAATTAAGGCAATTAATATGAACAGATGAGGGTAGAGAAAACAAATACAAAAATTTTTATGTGGTTCAACCAATCCATCTACGTCTGCGCCTCTAAGCAATTCGAGCATGAGGATTCACTAACCAAGCCTTACAACCTAAGCTTCAAAATGAGTATAATTGGCTTGAAAGATGTCAATAAACCTTTACAATCTAAGATGATCCCACCCCTCTTTACCAAGTGTTTTCCGCAATTACTGCTTCTTAATCTCACAAATGACGATGATTCCTACAAAATCAAGCGTATCACAAGAGTGAATAGCTCATGGCACAATAATTATTTAATGTGTGTAAGGAAGCAACTAAAAGCTCAAATATGCTTAGAATGATCAAGTTTTAGCTCAGCAAAATTTATGAAAACTATTAGAGTTGGCTTTTTATAGATGACTCAAGAAATAATCATTGCTCTCTTAAAGTAAGACATTTTGTGTGCTATTGGATCGCAGTAGCTATAAAGTTGATAGCCGCTTGTTGATGTGGCATTTTACCACTTGAAATATATTTGAAAATTTAAGCCTAAGTGAGCACTGTTAAAAATAACTAGAGAAAGAAAAAATGATTTGAATTATTAATGGATGACCATTGACGGAGAGGTGGATGGCCGCTAACTCTAATTTCTCAATTTTTTGGATTTTATAATTTAGCAGAAAAATTTCTAACCATTACATATTGGCGCAAATAGGTCATTTTCCAAAATTTTAAAAAATATTTGTACAATTCCAACGTTTCCAAAACTTTCCAATTAGTCCATGTATTTGAAAACAACCATTTTGACAAAAACACTTAATTTTCATTTTTCTTCAAGTACATGAGCTTTATAATATGAAAATAATGATATATTTAAATTTCATGATCATGGTAGTAATTTGAGCTTTTAAATACTTAGTCATGGACACATTTAATTATACTAGCTTTACAAGAAAAGTGACAAGAAAGGTCATTTAAGGTAGTATCCTTGATGCTTGTCCTTTACTTGATGAGCTTTGTCCATTGAATACTTTGAACTTAATTTTACATGGATTACTTTTGTCCTTCAAGAGTTAGTAAAATTGAAAGAATATGTTTTCTATTTTACCCTTGACATGTTGTTTGTTATCAATAAAATCACAGTTGTTTATATAACATTTACGTCAACAAGTTGTTTTTGGTAGTTATAAATTATTATAGAATTTTTATTTTTATGACATATTGAGTGGTCTCGCGGTTGTTGCAAATACAAATTGGAATTTTGCATTACAAAAGAATTAAAGATGAGATTCAATTTCAAAAAGCAGCTAACAATATTAAGAAAATATTTTTCAAAATTTACATGATGTATTATATGGATTTGGTTTCAAATAAGGTAACTATTAATTTAGGGTAAACGCTAGTTCAATCCCTATATTATGAGATTAGTGCTTTTTTAGTGTTTGTATTTTTTAAAAATATCTCAAAACATTCTTATGGTTAAATTATTAACACCCCTGCTTTTACTTTTTGTTGCTTTTACCTTGCTTACAACATTATCTTTCTACAATGATTCTTTTTTAACATTAATAAAAAATTAAATTACCAATTGAACCTCAAAAAATAAAATAAAAAGAATATATATTAATTTTTGTGGATGTTTACGTATGTCTAAAAAATTAATACCGTAAAAAAATTAAATTACCAATATTTTTGGACACTAATAAAAAATTAATTGAATAACCCCTCAACAAAGTGTTCCAAAAAAATTTATTCTTTTTGTTTATATTTTATTTTTGGCATTAAATTAGTAATTTAATTTTTTTCCTTTTATTAATATCCAATAAAAGAAATATTATTATAAAGAAGACAAAAGAAATAAAAAGTAACAGTTGAGTGTCAATAGTTTAACTGCAGATTTCTTGAGGTATTCTTAATAATACATGGATTAAACAGACAATAACTCAAAATATAGTAACTAGACGAGCTTTTACCCTATTAATTTATTTAGTAAGTAGTTTTATAGGAAAATATTTTTTAAAAAAAATTATTATATTATAAATTTATTGAATTATTAATTTACCATATCGAGCCTAAGTTGGGGCCAATAAAAATTATTATTTAATCAAGATTATCAATTTTGGCAAGGTTACACTTTACTTCACATTTTTTTCTCATTACTTTGTCATTTGCGGAATTAAAGCATCATTAATAAAAAAAATTATATTACTTTGAGGCTATTTTTTTTTTAACTTAATAATCTAATTGATATAGTTTCAATTAGTTAAATCATTGAGTCCATTTGTTTTTTCAATTTAATAAATATTTTCAGTCGTTAAGTCATTACATTATTAAGCCAATTTTTTTAGCTTTTTGCTAAATCTAAAAAATCTAAATGATATCATTAATGATGTTATTCAAAATATCCCTATCTAATTAACTAATTTTTATCCTAACCTAAATAAAATTTAATAATTAACATTAACACTAGTTATCTACATAATTTTTTATAAACTTTCTTCATATAAAAACATCATCAACTACCATAACATTGATTAATATTAATTAAGAGTATTATTGTATTTATATTCTTTGAGATGTCTGTTATTTGTTTCACATTTATAATTTGTGAGGTTCAAATATAAAAATACCAATTTTTAAATTTTTTAAGTTAAAAAAGAAATAACTTGATATTTACATTTAGTAATTGAGGGAAAAGAACTTATTATTCATATTCAAATATTAAGCTCTATTTTGAATTCAGATTAATTTAGGTTTATTCAAATTTCAGACAAAAAAAAAAATGCCATCTTTATTGTGTGCATTCACAAATTAAAAAAGGGCAAGATTTTGTGAGTGATACAGTTAGTTGGATTGGTTAGCATCTCCCTTTCTTAACTGTCCAAGTCTTCCTAGCGGCTGCAGGAGTGATTTCTTAAAAATTAAAAAAAAAAATGTATTACTAGTTCCACTGAGGTACAATAGTCCAAAGGACCAATAAAGTTTTGATTGTTTGAGAAAACAAATTCAATAATTCTAGAGTTGAACTATTGGCACCCTTCAAAAATTATGCTTAAAAACTCTTTTTCAATTATATTCTCTTTAACAAAAAAGATTATTTTTTAAAATAACTATCTTTTTCAAACGTTCCCTCTACAAAACTTAAAAATACTATTTTCAAAAAATAAAAATAATCAACATCAGAAAAAGAAAACAAAGGAAATAAATATTAATATTTTATGTTTGTGAAAAATCAATTGTATGGATAAGAATTTAAAAAAAAAAAAAAAAAAGAGAGAGACAAAGAAGCAAATGTGATTCAATTAGTTTTGAATCACAAGGGAAGTCGAACTAGGCTTTATCAGTTTATTATACGAGGGTTTAATCACTTGGTGGAACATTCAAAATATAGCAAGATGTTATATTTAAGTTTTGGTAATACATGCAGATTTCAAAAATAAAAAATAAAAATAGAAAGAGAGAAAAAATTAAGTAGAGTTAATTTTATTTATATTTGTCCCACTCTAATTTTAGCTTTTGAAATGTGTAAGCCCCATAAACTTGTGTATGTTTAGTGTGTTTTCAAATTGGGTCATGATATTTGACTCCTCAAATTATCACAACAGCTTCCACTTTTTAATTTATCTTGTTATTTTTCAGAATTATTCTTATTAAAATTTTAATTTCTTTTAATTTATTTTATTCTCTCTTCCCCCCTTTCTAGCACAACCACCAGCTCGATCACCTATCTTCGTTAACAAGAAGTTCATCATCCCTGTTACCACCTATCTTCTTCACCATTAACCATCACCTTCACCAACATATGATAAGCTTTGATGTTGGGTTTTTGTTAAATTTTAGGAAGAAACAGTGGGTTCTGTTATTATTTATGATATTGGTTTTGATTCTATGTGCTAATTTCAGATTCTATTTAATTTCGATTTCGGATTCAATTAGAAGTTAACATTCGATTCAAATTTGAATCAACTTAAAAAAAAATTGAGAAAGATGTAAGAGATGATCTATTGACAAAAATATTCTTTCTTAGCTTTTAATAAGGGCTATTTTGAAATAAATAATATTAACTAAAAAGTGCAAGCAAGTTAGATAAAATGTTGGAGTCAAATTTCATCACTTTTTTAAATTTTAATAAATTATTGGAGTGTTTACTTACTGAATTAGGGTGTGAATCTTAAGGAGAAGATTTGTGTTTGATTAAGGTTAAAGTGAGAAGAAAGAAGAAAAAAATGAGTTTTCTCTTTCTAAAAGTGAACAGTATTTTCAAGACATGGACCTTTATTTATAAATGATGGGTAATGTGGATATAGGATTTTGCCTTGAGCCCTATTCCTAGGACATGTGTCACCCCTTATTACTACATATATTGAAGTAAATTTGATTGCAGTGAAACATACTTATTTATTCCTTATCTTTGTGACTTTGGAAGTAGTTTCTTAGATCGTAGCTTTTGGAATTAGTATGAGTCTCTTGTCATTCTCTATAAGTTTATAAGAAATTTTTATCTTGGGTGTTATTTCCCCTAGAATAATTCCTTTCTATCTAGAAGAGTGGACATGTGACATAATGTGGTGCCTTTGAACTATCGCACCTACAACCATGTTTATCACAATATTTTACAAAATTAGCATTATCAAATTCTTTTCTATGAGCACTTTTAATTTTGCCAATATTGCGATCCTTTTCATTTTTTCAATTTAACACATAATTTTCTAAACACATCAAAGTATCAAATTTTTCTTTAATAAAATCAACTCGTGTACATCTAGAAAAAACATCTATATAAACAAAAACATATATTTTTCCAGCAACACTTTCCACTTGCATTGGCCCTATGAGGTTCATATGAAGTAAACTATACTAGAAGTGGTGATGTGTTGTAAGATGTTCTTTGTTGTTTGCCAAATTGACAGGAATCACAGGTTCCAGGTTGTTTCTTATTGAGCTTAGGTATCCCCTGTAGAATTTGTGCACTCACGAGTTTAGTTAATAATTTGTAATTCAAATAACCAAGTTTTTGGTGCCATATTTCAGTCTCATCAATAGGAGTTATGTGACAAGAAATAGATTGGATCAATTTATAGCAACGATAAGATGATCTAATTCCCTTAAGTATACATTTGTCTTTAATATTAAACACATAGCATTTGCTACTATCAAAATTTACCATTAAGTGTTGGTCACAAATTTGACTAATACTCTAAAGATTAGCTATCAAATCTTCCATATGGAAAACATTTTCAAGTTTAAGAAAGCTTTCAACATTTAAAGTTTCTTTTCCAAGCACAGAACCTTTGAATGCCATTAACAAAGGTTACATATTCTCGACTACATTCTTCATAATTTATTTAAGCACTACAATGACCAATCATGCCTATAACAACCACCATCAAAACATCAAAATTTATTAGTACTAGCTTGTAAGATGAAAATGACACATATGCTTTTAATTCATATTTTTTAATCCATATTGGTCCAGTAAAGTTTCTTTTAGGTTCAAGCTTAAGTTTAGGAGCATATCTTGATTTACCATATGAAGCATATCCTAATTTACCATATAAAGAAAAATTAAATGCCACAACTTTCTTTATGCAATTCATGAACTTAAAAGCATCTAGTTCTTATGTGTCCTTTTATATGACAAAAGTGACAAGTAGGAACGAACCTTTTATACTTACCATGTGAGCTACATGTATAACGTGCCACAAATTTACCTTTCACTTCGTTAGGAAGCTTTGCCGTGTGTAGTGGTAATTTGGTCGTTGAGGAAGAAACTTTAACAAAAGCAGTATCTCAGCTTGAAGCAATTCCATTCTGATACTCAAGATCATGGTGCTCAGAACTAGCTTTTCCCATAGTAAAAATATGATCAAATTGCTTTGTTCTAGAATTCATTATTCTCAAAGATTTTTGAGTACTTTCTATCTCAGTCAAAACTTCTTTCAACTTTTCTTCTTTTTCAGAAACAATGATTTTGAAGATTGATTGCCTCACTTTTGTACCTTAACCTTTCGATAAAGAGTTTTGATAATTGAGCTTGCATTTTCTTATATCTTTTATCCATTTTAACCCATTCAGAATACATGCGATCATATGTTTTGTCTATTGATATAGCAAAAGCATCATCATCATAACCACTTTCGGCTTACTAAATAGATTCTTTATCACTTGATTTCATACTTGAAGTTTTATTATCCTTATGGGGAAGAATCACTAAATCATAAGAGAAGAAACATCATGTGATTTTGATATTTCATCATCAGAATTTTCAAGTTTCAACTTTTTATCATGATCCGTAAACAATATCCTCATCAGCAATGCTCGAGTCATCATTATCACTCCATGTTTCCATTACTTTTTTCTTTTTCAATAAGTAATTAGGACATTGAATTTGAATATGACAATAACCATCACAAGCTCTGCAACGAATACTTCGATCTATATTATTTTTAAACAAATTGAAGTTGGAAGAAGATTTAACCCTTTTTGCAGGTTGTGACTTTGATGAAGATTTCTCCTTCTTGTTGTTGTTTCTAAATTTTCCTAGCATCAATTTTTTAAACTTCTTGGTCAAAATAGCCAAACATTTTTTGAATGTTTTTACTTCATTGTCAATGCCATCAACACTAGCATTGGTCCCTGAACTCAACATCTTAGCTTGAAATGCAATACTCTTTTCTTTCTTTTTCTTAAAATAATTGGTCTCAAAAGTCTAAAATTTGTTAGTTACTTGATTTTTGTTCATTGTACTAATATCACAGTATTTCTTAGTAGCTTCAACTTTAATAAGAAATCTATCTAGCAATGATCTTAACATTTTTCTAACCTATTCTTCCTCAGTAATTCTCTTACCAAAGAATATGAAGCATTAGCAATCTTAAGAAGTTTAGCATTAAATTAGCAATTTCTTCATGTTCGTGCATCGTAAGATTTTCAAATTCAGTTGCAAGTTTTTAAAGTTTAAAACATTTTACCAAGTTCTCTACTTCATCGTACATGTAGAGATTAAGTCATGCTGATTGCTATCAACTTCGTTGGCAATGGGATTGAGCGCCTTGGAATTAAAGCCAAATTCTTGAATTTCAGCACTGGAATATTCATTCATAGATTTAAGAATTATGTTTTCATCTCGATTAGACTTGGTGGGTAGAGTATGGCCTTTTCTTAATCATTCTATAGCTCTTATGCCAACGGTCTCAAAATAAGTAGTCATCATTGACTTCCAATAAGAATAATTGGTGCCATCAAACAATGGTAGACAAGTGGTAGATCCTCCTTCTCTCTGTAAATCCACAGCTACAAAAATAAATCAAAATCTCAAAATCTACAGACCACTAGTGACATTGCTCTGATGCTACTTGTTAAGAGTTTAGGTCTATTTTAACAAGTGTAGGCAAATTAAAACACTAGATAAATTAATTTTCATAATTAATTGATCTTGAAATTACTTATCACATATATTATTCAAGTGATACTGTTTACAATTTACTATTCATATGACACTGTTTACAATTGATGTTCACGTTATATTGTATACGAGTTACTTTTTATAGTTACTATTTATCACACTGTTCATGTTACTGTTCATTCACTCCAAATCTAATCGTATATGCTAGAAACAATAAACTGTAAAAAGTAGAGTATACAAAGGATTTTTACGTGGTTGATTCACAACACTACATCCAAGGAGCCACGACCAGATAATAAGCAATTCACTAAGTAATGAAAAGATTTACAACTATTAGATTCTTATATAATTTCATACTCCCTTTTACTCTTGGCGCCACCTAGTTGAATCTAACGACCTTGCTTAGCGAGCATTACTAGTATTCAATTTTGTTTTCTTAAGATCCCCTTAACACAACAAATGACCCCTTTGTCCTAAAGAGACTAAAGTAATAATAAAAAATGTCTAATTAAAGACCAGGTATGAAGATGACTCGATGAAATGACTTGATCAAGAAAACTAAAATATCATAGAGATATGGAACATCATATGTACCCAAAAAGGATTTCTTCTTGTTCTCTACTTTAGTTATTTCTTTGATATAAACTATGATACATCTTTTTCAATCTTCAATATGTGTAGTAGTCATCTTTATTTGAAACTTTTTGATATATAATTCTAATTACTTGCCAATTTAAAAAATATTCTCTAATATTCCACATAATCTAATCTAATCAATTTCCTAGGCTAGACAAATCCCTAAAATCTATAATTAAAAAAATAAATAAATTAGAATATTATTGATATAATATTGCCAATAATAAAAGCCCTAATATTCTTAATATTGCAAAATCAACCACTATAAATGAAATTGAAAAAAGAATATTAATGGAAAGAAAGTTAGTGAAGGTTATCATTGATATGTGGTGCAAGGAGTTAAGTTTAATTTATTTAATTAGATTAATGATTTTCTTTAATAATTTTGTTTAAAGTTATTTTTAAAATGCAAATATCAATACAAGATGGATATAAAGAGCATTTTTATGAATAGCCTCAGGGAAATGCGATAATTGGCAGGAATTAACTAACTAGTATTTTAATGCTTTCATATTTTGCATTTATTTTATATTTCATCTTTTTTTCTACATAATATTAGGGCCCTCCATGAGTAACTTTTCATAATAAGTTATACAATAATAAATTTTTTGTAATTACGATTCGTTCCATTAATTAACAAAAAGAACATCGGGCCTCGGTCAAGAATACATTGGCACCTATTTTAATAATTTTGCGTAGCATTTATGATAAAAAGTTAAAATAACGCGAGATTAAGATGTAATATTTTTGTCTGAGACATTTGTATAATAATAGTGATACGAAAGATAAAAAAACAAAAATAACTTAAGAAAGGAAAATCACAAGTGCATACAATAAACTCACTACCCTTTAAAATATTCTAATCAAAATACATATTTTGAATCTTAACATATTAGGGTTATTTTTGAAAGAAGAAAATAATTTTGTATGAGATGTTTGTGTAAATTTTTATAACAAGTTTGGAATATAAAATTAATAGTGATACGAAAAAAGAAAAATAAAAATAACGTGAGAAAGAAAAATCACATGTGCATACAATAAACTTACTATTCTTTAAAATATTCTAATCAAAATATATGTTTTGGATCTTAACATATTAGGGTTATTTTTTAAAGAAGAAAATATGTGAAGCAACCAAAGGAACATGGCATGACATGACACAATGTTATTTACAATACATGTTAATTTATTTGGTCAACAAAGAAAAATAAAATAACTGCCTGGGAAATAGAATTATTTTTTATTAGCTTGCAGGGATAAATTATAGATAATCCCTCGGAATTTCGATAAAATTGATCAATTAAATCCTCATCGTAAAATTCCAAACAATTCATGTCAGATGGGGAAAAGAAACTTCTATGCAACTTCAGGTGAGAAGATTAAGGAATTTTCTCAAGTTCTTTTCTAAATTTGTTTCATATTTTTTATTCAATGCTTTTTCTTGTAGTTTGTTTGTACGGGAGGGAATCTGAAAGATTTTGGCTTTCAGAAACTTTCTTTAGAGGACTCAAAATATCACCAGGGCGATACGGTTCACCTGTTGCACCAGGTAAGACGAGCATAATGATTAAATGTTGTAGTACTGGAGTTAGAATTTGGATCTCTGCGTTGTAGATTGACGAAGGTTTTTAGGGAAGACTGGGTATGAATCTTGTGAAATTTGGTTTGCGATCTTGAAAACTAATGTGAAGGGGCTAAGCCGTTAGGGCCACTAGAAGGCTCATTGGCCCAGTCTAGTTTTATAATCTGTTCAGTCTAGTTTTATAATCTGTTAATATAAACAAACTTTATTCTCGAATGTAATGTCATAATTGAAAAAGGAAAAGAAAAACGCAAAATGAAAGTCACATCTCCTTTGTAATAGTGATAGGCTGTTTGATCTCTGCTTTGTTGGAATTGTATGGTATATTAAGGCATTAGTTTCTTGTATATGTTTGTGCATGTTCATTTTCACCAAATTTTAATGAAAGAACCTGGAATTTTTATGCTCCCCATTACTGATTGAGATAGAATATGCTTATCAAATTCTCTAGTACCACCCCTGGTTACACAAGTATTCGCACTTCGAATGTAACATCATAAATTAAAAAGGCAATAGTAAAGGCAATAGTAGTTAAAAAAACAGGAGTCGGCATCTTGTAGTTTGCATATCTCCTTTATAATAGATATAGGCTGTTTGATCTCTGATTTTTCAGAATTGTATAGTATATTTAGGTATTGGTTTCTTGTATATGTCTGTGCATGTTCATTTTTATCAGATTTTAATGAACCTCAGATTCTTGAAATTTTATGCTCGTCATTACTGATTGAGATAGAATGCACTTATCAAATTCTCTAGTACCGCCCCTGGTTACAGAAGTATTTGTAGTTTGAATGTAATGTCATAATTAAAAATGGAAATAGAGTAAAAAATGAGTTAGCATCTTGCATATTTTAATAGGCTTTTCATTTTGCATATCTCCTTTGTAATAGCTATAGGCCGTTTCATCTCTGCTTTGTTGGGATTGTATGGTATATTTAGGCATTAGAATTGTGCATGTTCATTTTTATCAAATTTTAATACCTAAGATTCTTTGAATTTTATACTTCGCATTACTGATTGAGATTGAATGCACTTATCAAATTCTCTAGTACCGCCCCTGGTTACAGATGTATTTGCACTTTGAAACAGTTTGAATGTAATGTCATAATTAAAAAAGAAAGTAAAAAAAGAGTTGACATCTTGCATATTTTGATAGGCTTTTCACTGTACGAAGTGTTATTTACTTTAATATTGGTTACTTGTTCTTCAATTTCTGGTTCTACAGCTTTTTATCTTACTTTGCAGTGCACTGTCTGCAACGACAAGAATTGTTATTGCAAAATATTGAAATGGTGCCCGCAAAATACTGTTATTGGTAGTGAATTTGTCGACATTGCGGAAATTCTTTGCTCTTAAGGGTTTATGCCTCTGGCAGGAAAGCAACAGCTGATATTGGATGACATTATTGAGATACTGACAGTAAGTATCATCCACTTTGGTTTATTTCATTTTTTTTGCTAGTGACTTATTTATTTATTTGTTTTTTTATTATTGCAGAATGAAGGAGAACAGGAAGTTAAAATGGATGGAGCTGAAGTAAAAATAAATGTTTTGGAAGGTCGCAGGGCTTCTGTCTTTACTGGTTTTGAGGTGGCCATCGTAGAAAAGTGAAGCTCATGCTGGAGATAGTGCGGAAGAACTGGTTCAAGTTTTGGTGTTTGGATGAACCAGTTTCTGGTAGTTTTAGATTGGATGGATATAGGACTTTAGACCATCGTTTTGACTTTACTTACTAGTTTTAACATCTAGTAGAATGCAGGAAATTAGCAATTCACTTTGGCTAATACCTATGCTGTGAATAAATTGATGATTGTTGGCCTCTACTTTGTCTGTTAGGATGAAGTTTGCCTTCAGTTGTACATATGGTGCTATTCTGTGGATTTTTATGTTGATAATTGATGTTACTGAGTATAGTTTACATTGTATGTTTTCCATCGATGGTCTCCAGGGGCCATTGCTCTATTGTGTGGATTTTTATATTGATAAACAGGTTACATTGCCGAGTATAGCTGAAGGTGCCTGGCATGTTTTTCTCAGTACGTATCTATCTGTTAGAACAGGTTATATTGCTGAGTATAGTTGAAGATTAATATCAATATATTAAAAGACTCGGCTTGAGCTGGCCCTCCGATCTTTTTCTCTTTTGGTTCTACAAACTTCACTAGATTCCTCCTTGTCCTCCTCTTCCTCTGGGATCTCACTAAGGGTATGTTTCGAATTGCTTCTTGAACCTTTTTCCTCACCATCTCCAGTATGACTATCAGCCTCGGAGGAAATAAATCACAAGCTCCTCCACAAATGATTCTCTCTCTCGTCTATCCCAAGCCTCCTCTCCACCGTTTTCTTCTAAAGAAACGGTAGGGTCAAAGATTGGCTGAAGCATGCTCTGGAAGAAATTCAATTTGTCATCACCACTAATCTCAACAACTTTGACATTACCCTTCACCATTATACGTAAGCCCTAAAATCAAAGAGAGATAAACCCTAGGAGTGCAAAGCAAGTTCTGAAAACTAAAAACCAGAGCAGAAGAAATTTAAACAAAGTTGAGGGAGGCAGAAGGAAGAAATACCTATGAACCCAAGAAAAGTATTGGGAAAAGACGATTACATTGGCCCTTGCCTAGGAGAATTGCTCGCTATCAAGAAAAAAGGGAAAGAAAGAAGAGTAGAAAATTTTTAAAAGGAAGAGAAGAAAAAGAAAGGAAAATAGCCGAAGATGTTTAAGAAAGTAAATAAAGTGCTAGAAAAGTTGGCCACATTTACGTCAGCTGAAGAGACATTCATCAAAATCTAATCACCAATGTAACACTCCAATATTTTTTTTTTTTTATATAGTTTAAAACACGATTACTTTTAATATAAATACGAATTTTAAAAGTTTAACACATAAAAAAAAACTTTCTTATATAAAATAAAAGTCACACAAGGATTCCATAGTTTTATTTTAAAGCTTGATTATTACATAAAGCGAAAATACTTATTTTATTTTAAAACAAAGCTGAGCCCATTATAAAATCCCAAGGTCTGTTATGCCCATATGCACTTCGTCTTGGTTAGGACTTGGCGCCAGCTTGCCCTACTCATCGTTACCTGCAATGTAAGGACTATATGAGCTAACGCCCAGTAAGATAACACTTTGATGCATGTATAAATTATTATGTATATGAATGACCATGTTAAGCTTTTAAAAGAAACTTTAGAAAATACATAACAACTTTATTAGGGCCCTAGGCATGTTGCACTACCTTCCTAGACATACAATATGCCATTGTGCCTTATTAGTTGATCTTTTGACGATTATGTATCGCCATCCCCAAAAGATTTCTTTCACTTACCTTTGAGGGTTTGCCTTCCTTAGAAACTTTGCCACTTAGTAGTACAACAACCCATTTTGGGGAAACTCACTTTTACCTAATTTATCTTCTTATAAAGAAATCCATGAAATGCATATGCGTAATGCAATTATGTCATCACATCTAAAGTTTCTAGACATACAACAGAGACAATAACCTTTAACATCGGCGGCAGTGCCGTCCATAGAGATAAAACAAAATGGGATTATAATATAGGCGGCAGAGCCGACCATAGCATCGCATATTAGCGACAGAGCCAACCATAACATCACATATTAGGCAGCAGAGCCGACATAATATAATTAACCACATCATAATAGCCATTACAGTATAAAAGAATTATTAAAAGCTGAATTTAAGTATGAAAAGAATTTTGTCCCTACATTATAGTTGAAGTGTTACTTACCTTTTGACCTTGACTTTTTTAGATCTTTCTAAATTAAGAAATTCTCTACTCTTGATGTTGGATTGAAAGTGAAGGGGCTAGGGGGTATTTATAGAATTTCTTAAGGCTAATGGATGGCTAAGATTTTGCCACCATAACTCTTGATCAATGGTTGAGATTGATGTTCATAAATGACTTACTAAATTCTAAAATTTTTAACTTTTCTACATACTTCTTAATGGTTGAGATTGACGTTCATAAATGACTTACTAAATTCTAAAATTTTTAACTTTTCTACATACTTCTTCTTACATCATTACTTACGTCATTACTTATGTCATCATTGCTTATGTCATCACTACTTAGAAAAATCATTTTTATTATACTTAAGGGTTTTGCTAGCTTAAAATAAAATCTACTATATTTAAGTGAGAAAATTGCACCTCACCATTTCCTCCCCCTTTAAACAATTTCGTCCTCAAAATTTACTTACTGATTAGTTCAGGATAGTTTTTCTTCATCTCTTCCTCACGTTCCCATGTTGCTTCCTCTACTGAGCTATTTCGCCATAGTACTTTAACTAAATGGATTTTCTTGTTTCTTAACTCCTTTATATTCCTATCAAGAATTTGAATTGGACGTTCTTCGTAGGTTAGGTCCCCTTCTAATTGTAGAGGCTAATAATCTAGCACATGAGAGGAGTCTGGAACATATTTCTTCAACATAGAGACATGAAAGACATTATATATCCTTGATAACGATGGTGGGAGGGCAAGTCGGTAGGAAACATTCCCGACACGATCAAGTATTTCAAATGGCCCAATAAACCTTGGACTTAATTTTCCCTTGTTCCAAAATCTTATCGATCCTTTTACTGGGGCAACTTTTAGAAATACTTTGTCACCAACTTAAAATTCCAAAGGCCTTCGCCTCTTATCTGCATAACTTTTCTGTCAACTTTGAACTGCCTGCATTCTTTGATGTATTTTCTTGATTAATTCATATGAGGCAGTGATTAAATCAGGTTCAAGATGCCTTCGCTCGCCCATCTCATCCCAATGAATAGGCCATCTACATTTTCTACCATATAAAACGTCGTATGGTGCAATAGCGATTGTTGGTTGGTAGCTATTGTTGTAAGAAAATTCAACCAATGGTAAATACTTGCTCCAAGATCCTTGAAAGTCGAGAGTACATCCGCGCAACATATCTTCGAGCATCTAGATAGTTCTTTCTGACTGTCAATCTATTTGAGGGTGAAAAGCTATGCTAAATTTCAATTTTGTCCCCATAGCCTTATGTATCTTTCCCAAAATTTTGAAGTAAACCTTACATCTCAGTAGAAATAGGTACACCATACAGTCTTACTATCTTTTTTACGTATATTTCTGCAAGTTGGTCTATGGTGTACATCATTCGAATAGGTAAGAAGTGAGCAGACTTTGTGAGTCAATCGACGATCACCCAAATAACATCATGCATTTTTGCAGCTCTTGGAAGACCAATGACGAAGTCCATTGTGACTTCTTCCCACTTCCAATGAGGAACTTGATTGGATTCCAAAAATCCTGCTGGTCTCTGGTGCTTCGTTTTAATTTTGTTGACAAGTGAGCCATTTTGCCACGAATTCAACTATATCTTTCTTCACTCCAGGCCACAAATAATGCTTCTTTAAGTCTTTGTACATCTTTGTTGTGCTAGGATGAAGTGAATATGGGGTTGTGTAAGCTTCAAGTAGAATTTGTTTCTTTATATCTTCATTATGTGGTACACATATCCTATCCTTAAACAAGATGATTCCCCTTTCTGACTTCTTAAACGACGTCTCCTTTGAATTGGCCTCTATCTTCAAGTAGGAAACTCTTTCCCGCCCTTCCTTAATCTTTTCTAATAAGGATGAGTGAAGTGTCATGTTGGCTAATTTTCCTGCTACTAGCTCGATCTCTGCCTTGCATAAATCATTTTGTAATAGCTTAGGTAGAATCCTTAAAGCTAACAGACTTGAGTTTTTACTTAGTGCATCCGCTACCACATTTTCTTTTCCCGGATGATAGTTTATTTCGCAGTCATAGTCCTTGAAAAGCTCTAGCCAACGCCGTTGTCGCATATTCAACTCCTTTTGTATAAAGAAGTATTTGAGGCTTTTGTGATTAGTGTAAATCTTACAATGCACCCCCATTAAATAGTGATGCCATATTTTTAATGCGTGCACCACTGCTGCCAACTCCAAATCATGCGTTGGATAATTTTTCTCATATTCCTTTAATTGTCTGGAAGTGTATGCAATGACCTTTCCATTTTGCATGAGGATGCATCCTATGCCATTTTTGGAGGCATCGCTATAGATGACAAAATCCTCAGAGCTGTAAGGAATGGCCAGAATTGGAGCAGTGACCAGTCGTTGCCTTAGTTCCTCAAAACTTTTCTCGCATGCTGGCATCCATACAAACTTAGAATTTTTCTTTGTCAATTGAGTCAATGGCATTGTGATCTAAAAGAAACCTTCCACAAATCTTTGGTAATATCCAGCCAAACCCAAGAAACTTCTGACTTCTTTAGCATTAGTTGTTCTGGACCATTAGCTTATAGCTTCCACCTTCGTAGGGTCTACTGAAATTCCATCTTTAGACACGACGTGTCCTAGGAATATAAGTTTTTCAAGACAGAATTCACATTTCATGAATTTTACATAAAGTTACTTCTCCTTTAAGGTCTGAAGAGTAATCCTTAGATGCTCAACATGCTCTTCCTTTGTTCGTGAGTAGACCAAAATATCATCGATGAACATCACTATGAATTTGTCTAGGCACATTTTAAATACTCTGTTCATGAGGTCCATGAAGGCTGCTGGGGCATTAGTTAGACCAAATGACATGACGATAAACTCATAATGTTCATAATGTGTTCTGAATGCTGTTTTAGGAATATCTTCCTCTCTGATTTTTAACTGGTGATATCCTGATTGTAGATCAATTTTTGAAAATATTGATGCCCCTTGCAGTTGATCAAACAAGTAATCGATGCGTGGAAGCTCATACTTGTTCTTCGTAGTTACCTTATTTAACTCTCAATAATCGATGCACATTCACATTGATCTATTCTTATTTTTTACGAACAACACTGGTGCTCCCCATGGTGAATGGCTTGGGCGTATATAATTCTTGCAATTGACTCTTTAACTCCCTTGTCTAGTAATTCTTGCAATTGACTCTTCAACTCCTTTAATTCTAATGGGGCCATCCTATAGGGTGCCGTTGAAATTAGAGCAATTCCTGGTAGTAAAATCGATTTTGAATTCGATTTCTTGATTTGTGCAGAGTCAGGAATATAGGAATATTCTATAAGATTCTCAGAGCATACTCCACTGGAATATCTTCTAACTTTGGTCTTTGCTCTTCTGTTTTAATGACCACGCTCGCCAAATACCCTTCACATCCTTCATTTAATAGTCTGGCTGCTTTTAAGGCAAAGATGACAGACATACTATTTCCTTTGCATTCTTCTTTAAATGTAAATGATTCCTTTTGTGGTGGTCGAAAAGTTACCTCCTTTTTCTTACAATCTGATTCCTTTTGTGGTGGTCGAAAAGTTACCTCCTTTTTCTTACAATCTATCTTAACATAGTATTTTGATAGCCAATCCATGCCAAGAATTATGTCATAGTCATGCATCTCAAGGATTACTAGGTCGACACATAGTGTATGACCACTAATGCTGACCTCACATGCCTCAACTAATTGTCCTGAGTTTAATATTTCACCCGATGGTATCATGACACTAAAAGGCCTGACCTCACATGCCTTAACTAATTGTCTCGAGTTTAATATTTCACCCGATGGTATCATGACACTAAAAGGCCTATTTATTATGATAGGGAATTTCTTGATTTTCCTAATGAATGTTGGTGAGGCAAATGAATGTGCAGCTCCTGAGTCTATTAGCATATATGCAGGAGTTTTGTAGATAGATAGTTCACCTGATATCATTAAGGGATTTCCTTCCACGTCCATCTTGGTGAGTGTGAACACTCAAGCATTAGTTTTTCTTGTTTCATATCATTCTCTGGGCAGTCCTTGATGAAGTGTCATTCCTTTCCACATTTGAAACATGTTCTGGTATTAGCTCGACATTTGCCAAGGTGAGTTCTATCACACTTATTGCACTTTGGCTTCTGTAGGACTTCCTTTTGATGATTCTTCGGGCGCTTGCTTTTATTCTGATCTTGGACTGCTGGCATTCTTTTCCTCTTATTATTTGTGCGTTGTCCTTTGTGGTTAGCTTGAAAAATCAGACTTCCTTTGTTTCTTCGATTTTTCTTCCTTCTTTTCTTCATCTGCTTGCTCAATTACCAGGGCTCGATCGATGAGTTCGTTGAAGGAAGCATCACAAACTCCCGCCACCTTTAAATCTTTTGCGAGATCTTTAGGCAATCCTTGCATAAAATGGTCCTTTTTCAAGTCTTCTATTGCAACTATATGTGGGGCATATTGAGAGAGCTCATCAAAATTTTGGATGTACTCTAGCACAAACATCCTTCCTTGTTGTAAATATAGAAACTCTCTCTTTTTGGCTGAGCGAACAGTCTCCGAAAAATATTTGTTATAGAAGTGTTCTTTAAATTCCCCCCATTGCATTACTGCTTCATTATGGATTCGTTTGATAAAGTCCCACCAATATTCTGCTGCTCCTCATAGCATAAAGGAGACACAAGTGACTTTTTCTTCTTCTGGCACTTTGGCTACTTCTATCATTATTTCCATGGTTTGCAACCATTGGTCTACTGCAATAGGGTCTACACCTCCTTCGAATATAGGTGGATTTAATCTCCTAAATTCACTCCCTGCGTTGGTTATTGCCTAAGCATGTTCGTCCCTTCCGTCCTTCTGCTTCTGTTACCCTTAGTGCTTGGCATCTTAACAAGATTTTTGTCTAATTTCTATGCGTCAAACAAATCAAATGTATGATTTCTAACCAGCCTAATTCTAAATCTTTTACTAAAAAGCCGAGCCTTGTCCTTCCGCTTGACTTGTGCATATGGACAGTCTACAGAATCGCTTTAAACCTTGGGCTATGATATCAATTTGTAACACTCCAAAATCTTATTTTTTTATATAGTTTAAAACACGGTTACTTTTAATATAAATACGAATTCTAAAAGTTTAACACATCAAACAAAACTTTCTTACATAAAGTAAAAGTTATACAAAGATTCCATAGTTTTATTTTAAAACTTGATTATTACATAAAGTGAAGATACTTATTTTTATTTTAAAACAAAGCTAAGCCCATCATAAAATCCCAAGGTCTTCTTGGTTAGGACTTGGCGCCAGCTTGCCCTACTCATCGTTACCTGCAATGTAAGGACTATATGAGTTAACGCCCAGTAAGATAACACTTTGATGCATGTATAAATTATTATGCATATGGATGACCATGTTAAGCTTTTAAAATAAACTTTAGGAAATACATAACAACTTTATTAGGGCCCTAGGTATGCTGCACTACCTTCTTCGACATACACTATGCCCTTGGGCCTCATTAGTTAATCTTTTGGGCATTACGTATCGTCATCCCCAAAAGATTTCTTTTACTTAGCTTTGAGAGCTTGTCCTCCTTAGAAACTTTGCCACCTGGTAGTACAATAACCCATTTTTCGGAAACTCTTTTTTTTTTTCAGTTTATCTTCTTATAAGGAAATCCATGAAATGCATATGCGCAATGCAACTTATGTCATCATATCTGAAGTTCCTAGACATACAATAGAGATAATAACATTAATATAGGCGGCAGTGCCATCCATAGAGATTAAACAAAAATGGGATTGTAATATAGGCGGCAGAGCCGACTATAGCATCACATATTAGGTGGCAGAGCCGACCATATAAAAATTTAGAATATAACTAATCACATCATAATAGCCATTAAAATATAAAGAAATTGTTAAAAACTGAACTTAAGTATGAAAAGAATTTTGTCCCTACATTGCAGTTGAAACGTGCTTACCTCTTGACCTAGACTTTTCTAGATCTTTCTAAATTAAAAATTTCTCTACTCTTGATGTTGGATTGAAAGTGAAAGGGGCTAGGGGTTATTTATAGAATTTCTTAAGGCTAATGGATGGCTAAGATTTTGCCACCATAACTCTTGATCAATGGTTACGATTAACCTTCAGAAATGACTTACTAAATTCTAAAATTCTTAACTTTTCTACAGACTTTTTCTTACATCATCGCTTATGTCGTTACTTATGATAAACAATGCTTATGTCATCACTACTTAGAAAAATTATTTTTATTATACTTAAGGGGCTTGCTAGCTTCAAATAAATTACACTGTATTTAAGTGAGAAAAGTGCACCTCACGACCAACTTCAAAATTCAAATACTTGGTCCAGCAGATGTCACATCACAAGCAAGCAAAAGCTAGGTTAAATATGCGTGCCAACAAAAAGTCTCCATTAATAAAAATACGTACATGGTGAGCAGGATAGGCAAATAGTATTGGGAAAAAGGGGTATGTGCATATAGTTCCTAATTTTGCTCATTACACTCTCAATGCTAGAAACTACGAGACTGGTGTTTGGGTGATAAAATAGGGCAACCTTCATTATGTTCGGCATTAGGTGAATTATTATGCTCGGCTTGCCATTTAATACCACTAGAGGAAAGTAGGCAAGCGGGATTTAGAGGAAGGGGCAGTTTAAATGAGGGATAAGCCTAATCAAAACTATTCCGCCAATCTTCTTCAAAAAATCAATGATCAGACTCTATCCATAAGCCCATAATGCTATAATTAAAGGAGAAATTATAGCGTTCTAGAATTTTTAATACCCTGAACCCCTATCCAATCTTATGAAATTATAAGATTTCTTCTTTATCCTCTTTATCTTCTTCATTTTTTATCTTTATCCCTCCTTATCATTATTTTTCTTATTTAAAGGAAGAATTTCTTTTTACATTCTTTTTTTTGGTTCCTTTGTTACAAAAAAATCACACATCCTACTTTTCCTATGAAAACACATGATACTAACTTGAGTGTTGGAGAGTTAATGCCAAAAAGCATTCGACACCCCAACCATTTCTTAGGTTGAATGCACTTGCCAAGGTTAAATTCCTGGTCGCCAACTTCTGCTCAGGATGCTAAATTAAGGTAAGAACCATATCTCGACGCAAATAAATTCAAATGCTACACCGTCTTATCAACCCATTTCCTAAAAGCTTCTTCGCTTTTGTGCTGAGTCTCATACCCAGTTCACTCGTCCCTCTCCACTTTGGACAAATGCAGATTTCTTTATTAAGTTACCATTTAAACTTAATAAAGACATTAATCCAACCAAAGCTATCCATCCAGGGATGACTCATACAGATCTTCAACTACCCAACAAGAATGCAATCAGTTACTCAGCCAAGGCCTTATTGAGCCTACAAATTCTACTTGGACCTGTCAAGCCTTTTATGTTGAAAAAAGATATGAGAAAGTTTGTGGCAAGAAGCGGCTTATCATTGACTACCAGCCTCTTAACTGTTTCCTACGAGATGATAAATTCGCATTACCCAAAATCCAGTCCCTGTTTATCCATCTCCAAGATGCAAAAGTTTTTTCTAAATTTGATCTCAAAGCCGGATTCTAGCAACTTGGAATCCATCATGATGATAGAAATAAAACAGTTTTCTGCATCCCCAATGCCCATTATTTGGTTTACAGGTAGCATCTTCTCCCTTTCAAGAAGCAATGATTAAAGTTTTTGAACCTATCCTTTACAGCTCATTGATCTACATCGATGACATCTTTTTGTTTTCAAAAGATCATAAGACCCACCAAAAACTTTTGAATCATTTCCTTGAAATTAATGCCATTTTTGAAAAGAAAATCATCCTAGGCCAATCTTCCATTGATTTCCTTGGTATGGTCATTTATGATGGTCATTATCATCCAGGACCACATATTGCGCAAGAATTGTTATACTTCCCTAATCATAATCTGACACGTAAACAGATACAACAGTTCCTTGGCATCATAAATTACCTCTGTGACTTTATCCCAAAAGTTACTGTTCACACAAGCCAGCTGTCCTTGATGTTAAAAAAGAATGCCCCCTCATGGGGTCCAGCCCAGAGTGCTGCTGCACGCTAGCTCAAGTGTATTACATAAAATCCTCCTCCTTTGAAGATTCCTTCTACTGGTCAACGCATCCTCCAGACAGATGCCAGTGATCATTTATGGGGTGCCATTTTACTTGAATCTGTTGATGGAAAAGAATACTTTTGTGCTCACGACAATTTAAAGAGTCTGAAAAGAACTACCATATGATCTACAAAAAAATCTTGGCGGTCAAATATGGGATCAAAAAGTTCGAATTCCATCTCATCAGTCAGCAATTCCTTGTCCGACTTGATAATTCATCTTTTCTCAACATACTTGACTTCAAGAGCAAAACTCTTCCTGACAAACGTCTCATTTCCCAATAAGAGAGATAAAGAAAGAGCTTTACAACCATGGCGTCCAGTTCAAACTCAAGTGAGATTTCTCCTGTTACTATGTCTTCTACCTTATCTCTTCTTAAATCCTGCACAAAACACTCTGCTTCAAAAATAGAGAATCTTATAGAATATTCCTATATTCCCGATTCTGCACAAGTCTCTGAGTCTTCCATGCCTCGCATCTCTCCTTACCAACTGTACAAAAGAAATACTTCTCTCACCCGTAGTATTCGTACTCTCATCTCTACTCGTAGATCTACTCCAAAAGAATACGTACAGTCCTCTAAACTTGATCAGTGTGCTATCCAAGCCACACAAACTGAACAGTACGTCACCCTTGAGCTTCCACCGGAACTCTTCACCCAGTGGAAACGAGAAGGCTACACCCATCTCCATCTTGGAGGTGTACGCCTGATCCTCACTCCCCATGGTCGCAAAGGACTTCCTGTCACAGCCAGAATTGCCTTGCTTGACACTAGATTCAAAGAATACCAACATGCTATAATTGGTACTATTCTTACAACCCTTCATGCTGGCAGTGTCTTACTTACCTTCTACCCAAACTTTAACCTTTCTCTTCAAGACCCAAACCTATCCACTACCTTCAAAGTTCAAATCCAAAGTTCAAAAATAGCCACACTACATCATCAACTAGTGTATCGGTTACAAAACCATGCACTTGATCTTCCTACACCACACACCACCACAGATACCCTCATGATCTTAGCCGACACTGAAACCATTCCGACCATAGTCCAGATCCCTAAACAGATTCCTAAATCTGAACTCCTCAAACTTATGCCTCTTGAGTGGTTATCCAATTATGAAAAATGCCACCAGAATTCCCAGCCACTCCAAACCTCAGAAACCTCCTTTGAAAGAAGGACAGATGGCACTGTAAAAATGACTTTTCAGTCTCCTGCCAAACCTCTCAGTAAAACTCCATCTTTCTCTTATACTGCAATGATCACAGCAGTCAACCATCCTTAAGAGAAAGTCCCTATCCACTCTTTCGGCTCAGATGGCTACCCGATCTATGTTGATAAGATTGACGGCCATTTCATATGGGATGTTCCAGGCTCAGGTATGTGTGATCCTGGCTGTACTTGCCTCCAGGATTATACTACCTCTGATGAGGAAGAAGATGAACCCAGAAGGCGCAGAAGGCGCAGAAAGAAGGTGATCCATCCTACTCCTTGCAGATCTCTTTCACCACCTCCTCCGGAGCCGCCAAAGCCTGCTCCTCCTCTGCCTATCTACAAAAAAGCCTTAAAACTTATTCATTCAGATCCTGCTTATAAACCTTGCAGATCTGAGCTTCCTCCCTTATTACCAACACCACCTATAACCAACTGTTACATGTTTTCTACCTTTTCCAGTAACTATAATGAAACCCTTTGTCTCTTCACCTGTCACTCCTTCTGGACAGTATGAAGAACCAAAACCATTTGAGTCAGTCCTTAATTGGCAATCCCAGAATGCTACTGCTCAGAATACAGTTCTCAAACGAATTGATTCCAAACTGAATTATGTTTCCAACCAAGTGCACCATACTTCAAAAAGAATTAATTCTATTGAAGCACAAATGGAACGCATTTACCATGATCTCAAGGTCAGAATTTCCCAGCTTGATACTGATTTACATGCAATGATAAGAAATCGGTATTGGGGTCCTGAGTTCGATCAGAAAGAAGCTGAGATCAGAAAGCGAAAAGCTGAGCTAGCCAGAATCGAAACTGATAACAGCAACGACAACCGCTGTTTCCCAGATCTCCTCCTTTACCAATTCCTACTGCATCATTCAGCTCCTATCAACCGTTTTACTCACCACCAGCTCCTCAGCCATTCAATTATGATAGTTTCTTTGGGTTTTCTCACCATACAGAAGCCTACAAAGAAGCTGAAGCTAAACAAAGAGAATTTCAGAAACCACAGTCATCTAGACAAAGAAGGTCATCCCCACCTTCTTCTTCTAGGCCTGGTCCTGCTCAAAGGTCTAGTCCACCTAAGCCTACTTCACTAGCTACCACAGCTGAACCACCTCGTCCTCAAGCACTAACTCAGAGTCCTCCTGAGTCATCTCAGTATACACCAGTGCAATCCAAAGACAAAGCACCCATGCACCACCAGTATTCTCAGATACTTGTTTCTTCTCCAGAACAGTCTGAACCAGAATCAGAACCAAGTTCAACACCCTCTGAACCGGCATCTTATGAATTAGCTTCATCAGATTCTCAGTCAGTTCAATTTGTTTCATCATCAGATTCTGAAGCTAATTATGCCGATGTTTCTAAGTTGCTCATGGTCCAACCTTTAACTAGATCTAATGAGCCAAGAACCATTGAGGTCCCTGAAATTGGAACTTCATCTCCTCCTCCAGAGGAAGAAGAAACTACCAATAATCAGTTTGCCCAACCATCACAACCAAGCCAGACAGAACCATCACCAAAGCCTTCCAATGGTCCGTGGTTTACCCTTGATGATATTCCTAGAAAGCATTGGTACAATCGTTTTCAGGAATTTTGTGCTTGGATTGACGTCCAGATGTTACGGTCCGGTGCAACAAGTCAAAATGTTCTTAAGGAATTCTGTTCAAGACTTACAGGTTCACTCCGAGATTGGTACGACAGTCTAGGAATTTATCGGCAAATGTCTTTCTGCCAACTTCCTATTGTCCAGGCCATTTCCCACCTTTATGAACAGTTTCTTGGAGAACCAGGCACCGCTACAGAACTTGCCAGACGCGAATATCATCAGATGAAATGTTGCTCCCTGATGATGAAAGACCTAGAATTCCATTATAAGCGTATGTCACAGCTCTACTACAAACTCAACGGATATAATGACCCGTCTCTACGGCATGTATTCGTAGCTTCTCTACCAAAGGAATTACAGCCAGAACTTCAACGCCAACTCAATCTCAGCAGATTAGATGTTGGTCAACTTCCTCTTGGTAAGATCTATCAATTTGCAGTTGCTTGTCTTGAAAAGATGTGTGAACAGAAAGAGTTCTTTTCCGACCTTATCAAACGAAAAGAGCCCTTCAAATCAGCCTGCAAAAAGCCCTACCTTGCCATCAAATGTCCATCAGACAAAACTTGTGAGTGTAAGCCCAAGAAAAAAGCCCATTTCTCAAAATACTTCCACAAGTCCAAACACAAACACTCCAAAAAATCCAAAGGTCCATACCGATACTTCAGAAAGAAAGATCCGAGCCAATACAGAAAAGTCAAAAGTAGCAAATGCTACATCTGTAAGAAAAAAGGCCACTTTGCAAAAAATTGTCCAAACAAGCCGGCCCAATCAGCCAAACTTATCAAGCACCTCTTCCATGCTGATCTGCTCTCTAATAATAATGATATTGAATCTTGTTTTTCTGAACAAGACATGTATGATGAGCACACAGTATTTGCACTTCAAGCGGATCCATCCAGTAGCAGTGATGAAGATGACGTTCTTCCTGTTCCTGTTTACCAGGTAAAACAATCTCTTGCTCCTGCTCCACTACCTACTCCTTCTGTAAAAATTCAAATCCTCCCGTCCAAATAGTCTACACCTATCCCTGTCATAGGATTCATAGATACAGGATCTCAAAGAAGCATGATAAATCCTTCCATTCTTCCTTCACATTATTGGGAAAACCACACAGAATATTACAGAGCCGCAAATGGTGAACTATTCCAGTCCCATTTGATTTCCAAAAAACCCATAGGCATCCAATTCTTTCCAAATTGCACTATCTGGGTAAAAGTCATAGGTTCTGATCTTCCCGATAAAGATCTCCTCATAGGATTTGATATCCTTCAGTTAGTCAAACGTCTTCAAATCACAGTCACTGGTATTCGGTATAAAGAAATGTTCCAGCCGTATACTAAAATTCTTAAGATGTTTGCTCTTACTGATGCTCCTCCATCATATCAGCCTATCTGTGATAAACTTCTCCATTTTTGTCCTGAAAGCCATAGTCAATTCATCCATCCTTCACCATTATGGAAAAATCCTGCTTTCTTTGTTAAGCTACCATTCAAGCTTAATAAAGATATTAATCCAACCAAAGCAACCCATCTAGGCATGACACCCTCAGATCTCAAATTAGCCCAATCTAAGTGTGAAGAATTGTTAGTCCAAGGCCTCATAGAACCAGCCCAATCTCAATGGGCTTGTCAAGCCTTTTATGTGGAAAAAAGGTCAGAAATCCGTCGGGGTAAAAAACGTCTTGTCATAGATTATCAGCCTCTTAATTGTTTTTTACAAGATGACAAATTCCCACTTCCAAAAATAAATTCCATTTTTGTCCACCTCAATAATGCCACAGTATTTTCCAAATTTGACCTCAAGTCAGGTTTTTGGCAACTGGGTATAGACCCATCTGAAAGGCCCAAACCGCATTTTGCATTCCAAATGCCCATTACCAATGGACTGTTATGCCTTTTGGTCTCAAAACAGCACCATCCATATTCCAACGGGCCATGACCCGTATCTTTGAGCCAATTCTTTCTCAAGCCCTCATTTATATCGATGACATTCTCCTGTTTTCTCCAACCCATGAGTCTCATCAACTCCTCCTAGAACAGTTCTTTAACCTTGTCAAAGCCCACGGTATCATGATCTCTTCAAAGAAAAGTGTCATTGGTCAACCATCCATAGAATTCCTTGGTATGATCATAGAAAATGGTCAATATTGTCCAGGTCCTCATATAGCCCAAGAATTACTTCATTTTCCTGATGAAAATCTCACCAAGTACCAGATTCAACAGTTCCTCGGAATTGTTATTTATCTTCGAGATTTCTTTCCAAAAGTAATTCAGCACACAAGCCACCTGTCAGCTATGCTAAAAAAGACAGCCCCTCCTTGGGGTCTTCTCCAGACAACAGTTGTCCGTGAATTAAAGCAACTTTGTCAAAAGCCGCCACCTCTCCAAATCCCATCTGTCGGCCACCGAATCCTTCAGACAGACGCAAGTGATGACTATTGGGGCGCTGTCCTCCTCGAAAGGATTGATGACAAAGAATTCTACTGTGCCCATGCTAGCGGACAATTCAAGCAGTCAGAAAAGCACTACCATACAGTGTACAAAGAAGCCTTAGCCGTGAAATATGGCATCCAAAAGTTTGAATTCCATCTCATCAGCCATACTTTCACTGTCAGACTCGACAACTGTGCTTTTCCCAAAATCCTTCATTTCAAGAACAAGCAGCTACCAAACAAACAAGTGCTGCGTTTAAAAGAATGGTTCTCAAGGTATGATTTCACAGTTGAGCACATCTCTGGTAAGAAAAATCTTATTCCAGATTTCCTCTTTCGACCTCCAAAAGTTCTGATCCTCTTCCAGCTCTTATAACTAAATTTGCAGCTATTCCACTTATAGCAATGGCAAATAATCTTCCTCAACATGCTCTTAGCAAACGAAGCTTTCCACTTCGTATGACTTTCTCTTCCCCACATCAGATTCAGGATTATGCCAAACGATTCCTGTTTAGGTATTTCCTAAACATTGAACGTGATAGTATCCGTGGCGGTCTTCCTTCTTTTCATCTTGAACAAATGTTTTTTTTAGGTCTCACCCTTGAACCTTTCAAGCCAGTTACAGAAAACCAACTCTGGTTTTTCTGGTGTCTTACTGTCCTCTATGCTACCAAACTTGTTCTCCCTGTCAGGCCAGTCATCAGTCTACTCAATAACCCTGCTAAAGCAGCCTCTCTGTTATGGACACTTCTTGAATGGTTTTCTCCTGTTCCCTGGTGGAGAAAGACTCTCACAGCCATTAGTGAAAAACAAAACCTTGATAATATACCTCCCCATGAAGCCAACCTTCATACTTCTGTCTTCATCGTCCATCGTCCTTATTTCCAACATCCTGAAACAAAGATGTTTTGAACACAAGACCAAGCATCGGTGGTTACTCTCTAGTCCTCAAGGAAATAATGATCTCAACAGTCCCAGCCTTGGTGACAATGACGGATCTGACAGCTACTCTGACTGATTCCAGCTGTCTGCCATTTCCTTTAGTGGGGGTCCTGTCCCACTTTGTCGTATGTAATTATTAAAGCTTGTAATAATTGTCAACACATGGCAATAAGTGTGTCTTTTACTTTTGCTTTTGCTTTTGCTTTTGTAAAAGGAGATTCCCTCTTATCTCCTTATCTTGTCGGAGTTTGCTTTTGAATTATTGCCTTTGCTTTTGTAAAAGTAGATTCCTTTGGGGGTCCTGTCTCAAAGGCATCTGATGCTCTCCTCTTTGCCTATATAAGGGGATTTCCTCATTCCTTTCCAGGCAGAGGTTGAACAACCTATTCTGTAATCTCTCTTGTGAAATATAACTATGGTTTGCTAAACTCCTCTTTCTTTCTTTATCTTAATTAAAAGGGAATCAATGAAAATATCTATTCACTCTTATCTTTAGCGAATATGCTCTGCACTTGCCTCTTATGAGGATCCTGTGCATCAGAAAGTTTCCATGCGATCCAGTTTCAGAGCTTAGTTTCAGTATAGATAAATATAGTACAAGACACAGTTCACCCTGTTGAAGTAGCCATGGAAGGCTTGAGTTTTGGGTGGTAAGTGTTGAAGTACTGTCTTTAAATACTGACGTTAGGCTACTACAGTGATCTCGGTAGTATATCAGCTGGAAACCCGAGCTTGCGGGCTACTGGTCCTAAGGCTACTTAGTGTAGCATAGCTCTGGTGTAACAACGCCACGTACTCCGCGCCACCTCCTGGCAAACATATAAAAGGAGACGACAACCTCATTCCTGATCTTCTTACCAGACCTCTAGTAAAAACTTTTCATCCCATCTCCTCTCAGTTTACCTTCCCTGTGATAGCAATGGTATCTCCTCTTCCAAACGCCCTCACAATCAAATCTTCTCCTTTAAATATAACTTTTTCCAGTCTTGATCAGATACCGGACTACACAAGAAATTCGTATTCCGTTATCTTTTTAATGTCCAGCACCTTCATCCTGAGAGTTTCCTTTCTTTCCATCCAGATTGTATTTTTCTTACCAGTTTATTCCTTCGTCTCAGTAAAGGTCTGACTAAAGTTAACTGTTCTTTATGCTACAACCATCACTTTTCCCATCAAATCTCTTCAGCATCATCTTAATGTTCCAGAGAATGCTACTTCCCTCCTTTGGACTTTTCTTGAATGGTTCGCTCCAATTCTTTGGTGACGAAAAGAGCTTTTCAAAATCAGCCAACATCATAACCTCCATCTTATCCCTATTACAGAAGCCAATCAGTATATCTCCGTCTTTATCGCCCATCGACCATACTTTCAACATTCCATCACAAAAATGTTTTGGATACAAAACCAGCTTTATGAATGGAATACATTTCCCAGTTCTTTCCCTCTTCTTTATCATCCTCCTATTGTCTGGTTTGTTGATAAGCATATTGTGTGAATTAAATGGTGTTTTCACGGGTAAATGAGGTAATTTTATGGGTGAATGGGGTATTTGTAAGGTGAAACGAATATTTTATAGAAAAAGAGGGATCTTTATGAATGAGACAGATATTTTACAGGTAAAGGACAGAGTTTTTTGGATGAAGGTGTAGCTTTTAGAGGGAAGGTCTGATTTTGTTCGAGAAGATGGTTGATTTGTGTTAGAAAATGGGGTATAAGTCTATGTGGGTGGGTGTTTGAAGGTAAGGAGCTCTCTTTGTCAGTGGAGGTTGGAACAATGGCTTCTTATTCGCTCTCCACAGATGATGCCAAAATGTTTTTGTCTAATTTTTGTTCAGTTTAAAATACTATAAAACCTTCTCCCTTAGGTTGGTTTTCTAGAGAAGACGATGATGGGACAATAAGGATCTTTTTCGTAGCGGAAAATGACGGCTAAGATGCCCCTGCAACTACTATGAGAGCTTCTCTATAATTGGCAGTTCTTTCTTTCTGGAGGTGGTTTTCTAGAGAAGATGGCAGTTGAACTTTTTGGAAATGGTTGCCTGGGGATGATGGTGAGTGGGGAAGGTAACGGTTGAGATGCCCCTACAGCCATAATAAACAGCCGTTAGAGGCGATGCCGATGGTTGTTGACCGCTGTACATTGACGATCAAGTCAGTAAAAGGCAGGATTAGGTGAGGGGTTTCAGAGAAACCCTAGAACAAGAAGAAAAATGAGTGTTTTTAGGATGAATGAGTCACTTACTTTGAGGTGCAATTTTCTCACTTAAATATAATAGAATTTATTTTAAGCTAGTAAGCCCCTTAAGTATAATAATAATAATTTTAATAATAATAATATAAAATATTTAATTCTAAGTAATGATGATATAAGTAATGATGACATAAGCAATGACATTAAGAAGAAGTATGTAGAGAAAGTTAAGAATTCTAGAATTTGGTAAGTCATTTATGAAGGTTAATCTCAACCATTGATAAAAAGTTTTGGTGGCAAAATCCTAGCCATCCTTACCCTTACGAAATCCTGTAAATATGCCTTACCCCCTTAATCTCAACATCGAGAAGTAGAAAAATTCTTGATTTAGAAAGATCTTGAAAAGTCAAGGTCAAGAGATAAGTAACACTTCAACTGCAATGTAAAGATAAAATTCTTTTCATACTTAAGTTCAATTTAACAATTCCTTTATATTGAAGTGGCTATTATAATAAGATTAGTTATAATCTAAATTCTTATATGGTCGACTCTGTCGCCTAATTTGTGATATTATACTTAATTATGCTACGGTCGACTCAGCTGCTTATATAACAATCCTATTTTTGTTTAATCTCTATGAACGGTACTGCTGCCTATATCAAAGGTTATTGTCTTTATTATATGTCTAAGAACTTTAGATTTGATGACATAAGTTGCGTTGGGCATATGCATTTCATGGATTCTTTATAAAAAGATAAATTAGAAAAAAATGAGTTTTTGAAAAATGGGTTGTTGTGCTACCAGGTGGCAAAGTTTCTGAGGAGGGCAAGCCCTCAAAGCTAAGTAAAAGAAATCTTTTGAGAATAGCGATACGTGACGCCCAAAAGATCAACTAATAAGGAGGCCCAAGGGCATATTTTAAAAGCACCAGCCTTGTAGTACAATATACCTAAGGCTCTAATAAAGTTGTTATGTATTTTTGTAAGTTTCTTTTAAAACCTTAACATGGTCGTCCATATGTATAATAATTTATACATGTATCAAAGTGTTATTTTACTGAGCATTAGCTCATAAAGTCCTTATATTGTAGGTAACTATGAGTAGGACAAGTCGGCGCCAAGTCCTAACCAAGACAAAGTGCATATGGGCATAACAGACCTTGAAATTTGATGATGGGCTCAGCTTTGTTTCAATAAAAAATAAGTGTCTTAGCTTTATGTAGTAATCAAGTTTTGGAATAAACTATAGAATCTTTGTATAACTTTTACTTTATGTAAGAAAGTTTTGTTTGATGCGTTAAAATTTTAAAATTCGTATTTATATTAAAAGTAACCATGTTTTAAACTAAATTTATATTTAAGAAGTATTACAAATTGGTATCAGAGCCCAAGGTTTAAAAGTGATTCTGTAGACCGTCCATATGCACAAGTCAAAGGGAAGGACAAGGCTCGGCTTTTTAGTGAAAGATTTAGAATTAGGTTAGTTAGAAATCTTTCATTTGATTTGTTTGACACATAGAGATTAGATTAAAAACTAGTTGAGATGCCAAGCTAAGGACAAAAGGAACTGTAGGTGAGCAATCTGTAATTGGTTGACTTACAAACATTATGGCACGACTCTTGGAGAGGGAAGTTGGAAAGGATGAACATGCTCAGGCAACGAACAACCGAAGGAGTGAATTTAGAAGATTAAATCCACCCATATTCGAAGGAGGTGTAGATCCTATCGTAACAGACCAATGGTTGCACACCCTGG
This sequence comes from Murraya paniculata, assembly GCA_030449075.1. Classification (NCBI taxonomy): domain Eukaryota; kingdom Viridiplantae; phylum Streptophyta; class Magnoliopsida; order Sapindales; family Rutaceae; genus Murraya; species Murraya paniculata. The sequence goes on along the minus strand of JAEVFN010000034.1, from coordinate 126,449 downwards.
AAAGAATGACAAAAGTAGCCAAAGTGCCAGAAGAAGTCTCCTTTATACTACGAGGAGGGGCGGAATATTGGTGAGACTCTATCAAACAAATTCGTAATGAAGCAACAATGTAATAGGGGAATTTAAAGAACACTTCTAATAGGGGAATTTAAAGAACACTTCTATAACAAATACATTTCAGAAACTATTTGCTCAACCAAAAGGAGAGAGTTTGTTTATTTACAACAGGGAAGGATGTCTGTGCTAGAGTACATCCAAAAATTTGACGAGCTCTCTCGATATGCCCCACATATGTTTGCAATAGAAGACTTGAAAAAGGACCATTTTATGCAAAAGATTTAAAGGTGGTCGGAGTTCGTGATGCTTTTTTCAATGAACTCATCGACTGAGCCTTAGTAATTAAGCAAGCAGATGAAGAAAAGAATGAAGAAAAATGAAGAAAAAAAGGAAGTCTGGACTTGAGGAATTTTCAAGCTAACCACGAAAGACAAAGCTTAAATAATAAGAGGAAGGGAATGCCGGCAGTCCAAGATCAAAATAAAAACAAGTGCCCAAAGAATCATCAGAAGGAAGTCGTACAAAAGCCAAAGTGCAATAAGTGAAGTAGAACTCACCCTGGCGAATGTCGAGCTAATACCAGAACATGTTTCAAATGCGGAAAGGAAGGACACTTCATCAGGGACTACTCAGAGAATGATATGCAACAAGAAAAAGCTAATGCTCAAGTATTCACACTTACCAAAATGGATGCGGAAGGAAACCCTTCAGTGATATCAGGTGAACTATTTATCTCCAAAACTCCTGCACATGTGCTAATAGACTCAGGAGCTACCCATTTGCCTCACTAGCATTCATTAGGAAAATCAAGAAAGTTTTAACATAATAACTAGGCCTTTTAGTATCATGATACCATTCGGTCAAATATTAAACTCAGGACAATTAGTTGAGGCATGTGAGGTTAGCATCAGTGGTCATACACTAAGTGTTGACCTAATAATCTTTGGGATGCATGACTATGACGTAATTCTTGGCATGGATTGGCTATCAAAGCACTATGCCAAGATAGATTGCAAGAAAAAGGAGGTAGCTTTTTGACCCCCACAAAAGGAATCATTTACATTTAAAGGAGAATGCAAAGGGAACAACGTGTTTGTCATCTCTACCTTAAAAGTAGCTAGACTATTAAATGAAGGATGTAAGGGGTACTTGGCAAGTGTGGTCATTGAAACAGAAGAGCAAAGACCAAAGCTGGAAGATATTCCAGTGGTGGACAAATTTTCTGAGGTCTTTCCTGAAGAACTTCCAGGATTATCACCAGATTGAGAAATTGAATTCAAAATCAATTTACTACCAGGAACAACTCTAATTTCAAAGACGCCTTATAGGATGGCCCCATCAGAATTAAAGGAGTTAAAGAGTTAATTGCAAAAGTTGCTAGACAAAGGTTATATACGCCCAAACCATTCACCATGGGGAGCACCAGTATTGTTTGTAAAACAGAAGGATGGATCAATGCAAATGTACATCGGCTATCGAGAGTTTAATAAGGTGACTATCAAGAACAAGTATTCGCTTCCATGCATCGATGACTTGTTTGATTAATTGCAAGGAGAATTAGTATTTTCAAAAATTAATCTACGATTAGGATATCACCAGTTAAAAATCAAAGAGGCAGATATTCCTAAAACAGCATTCAGAACACGTTATGGACACATGAGTTTGTCATCATGCCATTCGGTGTAACTAATGCCTCAACAGCCTTCATGGACCTTATGAACAGAGTACCTAGACAAATTCATAGTGGTGTTCATCGATGATATTTTGGTCTAATCACGAACAAAGGAAGAGCATGTTGAGCATCTAAGGATCACTCTTCAAATTTGAAGGAGAAGCAACTTTATGCAAAATTCAAGAAATGTGAATTTTGGCTTGAGAACGTTATACTCCTAGGACACGTCGTGTCTAAGGATGGAATTTCAGTAGATCCCTCGAAGGTGGAAACTGTAAGCCAATGGTCCAGACCAAGTAATGCCAAAAAAATCAGAAGCTTCTTGGGTTTGGCTGGATACTACTAAAGATTTGTGGAAGGCGTCTCAAAGATCGCAATGCCATTGACTCAGTTGACAAAGAAAAATGCCAAATTTGTATGGATGCTAGCATGCGAGAAAAGTTTTGAGAAATTAAAGCAACGGCTAGTCACGGCTCCAATTTTAGGCATTCCTAACAGCTCTGAGGATTTTATTATCTATAGCAATACCTCCAAAAATGGCGTAGGATGCGTCCTCATGCAAAACGGAAAAGTCATTGTATACGCTTCCAAACAATTAAAGGAATATGAGAAAAATTATCCAACGCATGATTCGAAGTTGGCAGCAGTGGTGCACGCATTAAAAATATGGCGTCACTATTTAATGGGAGTGCATTGTAAGACTTACACAGATCACAAGAGCCTCAAATACTTCTTTACACAAAAAGAGTTGAATATGCGACAACGGCATTGGCTTGTCAAGGACTATGACTGTGAAATAAACTATCATCCTAGAAAAGCAAATATGGAAACATATGAACTAAGTAGAAAGTCAAGCCTATCAGCTTTAATGATTCTACCTAAGCCATTACAAAATGATATGTGCAAGGCAGAGATCGAGCTAGTAACAGGAAAATTAGCCAATATGACACTTCGCTCAACTTTATTAGAAAAGATTAAGGAAGGGTAGGAAAGCTATTCCTACTTGAAGAACTTGAAAACAGAGGCCAATTCAAAGGAGCCGTCGTTTAAGAAGTCAGAAACGGGAATCATCTTATTCAAGGACAGGATATGCGTACTAAATAATGAAGATATAAAGAAAGAAATTCTACTTGAACCTCACACAAACCCATATTCACTTTATCTTGGTATAACAAAGATATACAAAGACTTAAAAAAGCATTATTGGTGGCCTGGAATGAAGAAGGATGTAGTTATGTTCGTGGCAGAATGCCTCACTTGTCAACAAACTAAAGCGGAGCACCAGAGACCAGCAAAAATTTTAGAATCCAATAAAGTTCCTCAATGGAAGTGGGAAGGAGTCATGGACTTAGTCGTTGGTCTTCCGAGGACTGAAAAATTGCATGATGTTATTAGGGTGATCGTCGATCATGGACCAGCTTGCAAAAATATACATAAAAGAGGTAGTAAGACTACATGGTGTACCCATTTCTATTATTTCTGATTGAGATGCAAGGTTTATTTCAATATTCTGGGAAAAATTACATAAGGCTATGGGGATAAAATTAAAATTTAGTACAACATTTTACCCTTAAACAGATAGACTGTTGGAAAGAACTATCCAGATGCTCGAAGATATGTTGCGCAGATGTGTCCTCAACTTTCAAGGATCATGAAGCAAGTATTTACCATTGGTTGAATTTTCTTACAACAATAAATACCAATAGGTACCAAACAATAATAAGTATGGCACCATACGAAGCTCTATATGGTATAAAATGTAGATCGTCTATTCATTGGGATGAGATGAGTGAGCGAAGGCATCTTGGACCTGACTTAATTACAGCCTCATATGAAGCAATCGAGAAATACATCAAAGAATGCAAGCAGCTCAACTACTTTAATAGTTTTACCGTCTCGATTCAAATCTCTATAGCCACATTATTTGGGTTTTTTAAATATTTTATGAAAATTACTTAGAAAAAAGGTACTTTCACTCATGTAAAATAAATAATTTATTACAATTATTATTTAAAATTTAAAAGAGAGTAATGAAACTTAAATTTATGAGATTTAAAATGTGTTCGAGTGAACATTTAAAAAAAACTCCAATTAAATAATTTTTTTTGAATCAAGCAACCCCTAATTTAATTGTCTGGGTCCGCCACTGAACTAAGGCTAAGCACTTGCATAGAATTTAACAATATCATCAATGTATACAATTGGCGGCCTCGGCAGAATGTATCTAGTATTGAGAGAAATAAAATCGGTAGTTTCTTTTTAAAAAAATTAAAAAAAATAACTTCAAACAATTTAAATAAAAATTTGTAAGTACATAGACTAAAAACTCTAATAATTAACTACTACAATCAGTAAATCAATTAACTGTAAGCAATCTAATTAATGAAATGAAAATTAAGGACATGCAAATACAACAGCAACGTACCAGAGTGAAAGCAAATGCTAAGCTTTTAATTCAAGGCAAGATTTTGGGTTTCTTTTAGTAACCAAAAGTGTCATTGTTCTCAGTTTGGTATTCTCCGTGGCTAAGATTTGGTTTCAATTTTAGATTGATTTTAGTTTAAGACTGAGACGACCGAGTGACAATGGTAGTCATAAGCGGTGTCTAAAATAGCAGTGAGAATGGCAATTATTTAGAATGGGGTCGAACAGTAACTGTTTGTGAAATGACCCGCCCCGAACTACAGGGCGAGTCTGTCTGGACTCATCCAAAACTGGATTGATAATAAATTAATTAATAAGGATTTTATCGAAAATTTGGCAGAATCTCCCCTGTAAATATTATACTCCCGACCTATAAATTGTAACACAAACACTTCCAAATAATTCAATAGGCAACCAACTTCAATGCCCAACAGTTGCAACCATAGCACTGAATATTATCCAAAATATCTATAAAGTACCAAAAGGCTATATTATAATTGATCGTACTATACATTGGTTTATTCTTAGTCTCAAAAGAATAATACACCAATATTATATCATCCCAAAATGATAGAGTTTATCAAAATGCCCTAACATAAAGTATCTATAATTTCTAGTACAGCGTGGCCAAAAACTCAAAATATCTACAGTCACTGGGATGAGTTCATGCACCTACAACCTCCTGTGGCGGGGAAAAATATGATTAAACGGGGTGAGTATAAAACTCAGTGAGCTCAGTGATTGGATAATAATTTTCTTTTAAAAATGTAAATTACCGTAAAATAATTCACTTTTCTCGAAATAATGTCATCAAAATATCATAAGAATTCCAATAAACTTATGTAATTTAAATCATGCACTGATAAAATAATAATACATAATACTGCATAAAATCAAGGAAATCACATTTATCATAACGAATACTGAATATCAAAACTATGACGAAAACAAGTACCCAGGGGAATAATCTCGTCATATCCGGCCCTCGACGAACGTGCAATGACGTACTATCTGGGCACTGTCATGTCCCGGCCACCGGATAGACAGGGAAGTGCCATCTCATGTCTCATCATATCAGTGCATGCATATCCGGTCCCCAAAGGACAAAAGCGCCCGAGCACACGGTTCAAAGCCTCTGTGTACTCAGACGGGCCCCAAAGGCCTATATCTCATCTGCATCTCAATATTTGTATCTCTTCATATCCAGCCCTCGACGGACGTTCAACGACGTTCATGTCCCGGACACCGAATAGACAGGGAAGGGTATTGTTCAATACTTTAAAATACAATCTTTAAATCATGCATTTCTTTCCATGAACACATGTAAATTAGCTTTTCTCATCTTCAAAATACTATCGAGTTTCATTCAAAATCGATACAGCAAAACATTTAATCATACACTTTTTAATAACATACCAATACGTAAATCAAATCCATTTTGAGAAAATCATTAAATTTACTAATTTAAAATACTTATTTCACAAACATGCTTTACAATCATAATAACTATGAAAAATAGATTTTATATATTCCACTCACAGTGATGATGGTCAAACTCGGCGGTCGTCCACGTCCGCGGACTGATCCTCGCTCGCGAGTCCTCCTAAATCAACGAAACGACATAATTACTTTCCGTAAATCTAAAATATAACTAAATTTACGCAATAAAACTCGAAACGAGCATTTATCCATAATCTACAACTTCCTTGTTAATAAACTTACGAAACTACCCTCGCATCCGTAACCCAATTGTGGATTACGAATTACCCTCAGAAATTCGTAATTACTAATCGATCCTATATTCTAAGAATTATAAAGATATCCACAAGGTCTAAAATTTACAAAATTGCCCTCAAAATTATGAAAATGCCAAAATGCCCCTGCCGATTAACGGTGGCCGGAATTCAAGCAACGGCGATCGAGAAGTTTAAGTTTGATACTTCAGACCACGCTGAGTCCAACGGTGCCGGTGGTGAGCTCCCACGCGCGGCAACGGCTCCGAAATCTAGCTCAACAACCGCAAATTCTCAAGTTGTCGGCCGGCGGCAAAGCGGCTTCTCCGGTGGCTGTGGATGGTCGGAAATGAAGCCGGTGACGTGAGGAACAAAACTCAGGTGGTTGCACGGCCGGAAACCAACTGAATCACGGTGAATCACGGTGGCGATTCTGCGACACTTCAAGCTTCGATCGACGGTGTTCCGGTGGCTTTCTGGCAGCAAGGACGACGGGAAGCTGACCAGTGACTTGAGAGCTTCCGATCGGTGCCTTCCTTAGCCGGTGAAGTGGCCGGAAAATAGAGATATGGCCGGGTCGGGTTCGCGGGTCGGGTCGGATTTTGTGGGTCTCAACTTCTCTCTCTCTCTCTCTCTCTCTCTCACGTGTGTGTTGTGTTTGTTTTATTTTTTTTATCCATTTACTGCCTTTTATTATTTTTACCGCCTCATTTTTTTTTTAACGAAAATGCATATGTTACAATCCTCCCCACTTATAAAAATTTCGTCCTCAAAATTTACATGCCTAATGAGAAAAGGTGAGGATACTGGGCTCGCATTAAGTCCTCACGTTCCCACGTAGCCTCTTCCTTTGTATGATTCTTCCACAACACTTTTACTAGAGGAATGGTCTTAGAACGCAAGACTTGGTGTTTCTCTTCCAGTATCTCCGCCGGTTCCTCTTCGTAATTCATGTCTTCCTTCAACTGAACTGGTTGCGTCGATAACACATGGCTCGGGTCAGATATGTACTTCCGAAGCATTGAGACATGAAACACATAATGGATTCGAGATAACTCGGGTGGTAAAGCTAGTTGATAAGCTAAAGGACCAATGCGTTCTATGATCTCATATGGCCCAATATAGCGTGGGCTTAGCTTACCGTGCTTCCCAAATCGAAGCACTCCCTTCTAAGGAGATATTCGTATGAAGACTTTATCACCAACGTTGAATTCAAGTTCCCGCCTCCGCTTGTCTGCATAGCTCTTATGTCTATCTTGAGCCACCTTTAATCTTTCTCGAATCAATTGTATCTTTTCATTAGTATCCTGAACTAATTCTGGACCAAATAATCTTCGTTCACCCACCTCATCCCAACATACTGGAGTTCTGCATTTTCTACCATATAAAGCTTCATATGGTGCCATCTGAATACTAGCTTGATAGCTGTTGTTGTAAGCAAACTCCATCAGAGGTAAATAATTATCCCAACTACCTTTAATAGTACGTTCTGACTGACCATCCGTCTGTGGATGAAAAGCTGTACTGAAGTTCAACTTGGTGCCTAAAGGACGTTGCAAACTGGTCAAGAACTTAGAAGTAAATCGGGAATCTCTATCGGAGACAATGGACACAAGTACTCCGTGAAGTCGAACAATCTCCGCCACACACATACTTCCCAACTTATCCATTGAATAAGTGGTCTTGAATGGTAAAAAGTGAGCTGATTTGGTAAGACGATCGACAACCACCCAAACACTATCATGTCCCTTCTGAGTACGTGGAAGTCCTGCTACAAAATCTATAGTGAGTGCTCCCACTTCCACTCAGGAATAGGAAGCGGCTGAGAAAATCCTGCAGGCCTCTAGTGTTCAGCCTTAATCTGCTGACAGACTAAACACGGAGAAACAAATTCTACTATCTCTTTCTTCATGCCCTGCCACGAATAATGATCCCTTAAGGTGCGGTACATCTTCGTACTACCAGGATGCATCGCATAAGCTGAACAATGAGCTTCTTCCATGATCTCTTCTTTCAAATCCTTAATATCAGGCACACAGAGTCTACTACCCATGACTAAGATCCCGTCATCTCTCACAGTCAAATCAGTTCGTAACCCTTTTTGCACCTTCTCTCTCAATTTCATTAACTATGAGTCCTGAGCTTGCATCTGGTGAACTTTGTCAATCAAGGTCGGCCTAACTCGAAAATTAGCTATCAAAGCTCCACAATTGTCCGCGTCCAACTTGATTCCCAAAGATCTCAACTCGACCAACAAAAGCACATATGCCACACGCAAGTGGGCTATAGAGCTGGAAGACTTCCTACTTAGTGCATCAGTTACCACATTCGCTTTGTCTGGGTGATAATCAATAGTACAATCGTAATCCTTTATCAGTTCAATCCATCTCCTCTGTCTCAAGTTTAACTTTTTCTGAGTAAACAAATACTTAAGACTCTTATGTTCGGTGAAAATCTGACACGTTACCCCATATAAATAATGTCTCCATGTCTTGAGTGCAAACACCACTGCTGCTAGTTCTAGGTCATGTGTTGGGTAATTTTGCTCATGCTTCTTAAGTTGTCTTGAAGCATAAGCCACCACTTTCCCATGCTGCATTAGCACACAACCCATTCCCTGTCTAGAGGCATCACTGTATATCACAAACCCTTCATTATCAGAGGGAAGTGTAAGAATTGGTCAAACGTGTCTTAAGCTCTTGGAAGCTCTTTTCACAGTCCTCATCCCACTGGAACTTAGCGTTCTTCCTTGTTAACAGTGTTAGAGGAGTAGCAATCTTGGAGAATCCGTCCACAAATCTACGATAGTAGCCTGCCAATCCCAGAAAACTTCTGACCTCTATAACATTTGTAGGTCGTTCCCATTTCATAACTGCTTCAATCTTTTGGGGATCAACATAAATGCCTTCAGCTGAAATTACATGGCCCAGAAATACTACTCTGTCTAACCAGAACTCGCACTTACTGAACTTAGCATACAACTGCTTTTGTCTTAAAGTCTGCAACACAGTCCGCAAATGCTCTATATGCTCCTCCTCGCTTCGGGAATACACCAAGATATCATCAATGAATACAATCACAAACCGATCCAAGTACGGCCGAAATACTCTATTCATAAGATCCATAAAAGCTGCTGGAGCATTTGTCAACCCGAATGGCGTTACTAAGAACTCATAGTGTCCATAACGGGTTCTAAATGCTGTTCTAGGAACATCAGCCTCTTTAATTCTCAACTAATGATACCCCGAGTGCAAATCGATCTTAGAGAATACTTTCGCCCCCTGGAGTTGATCAAACAAGTCATCAATACGCGGAAGTGGATACTTATTGCGTATTGTGACTTTGTTCAATTGCCTGTAGTCAATGCAGAGTCTAAAAGTCCCATCCTTTTTCTTAACAAACAAAACTGGAGCTCCCCACAGGGACACATTAGGTCTAATAAACCCTTTATCTACCAACTCTTGCAGTTGGACCTTCAGTTCCTTCAATTCTGCTGGAGCCATCCTGTATGGTGCCATAGATATAGGAGATGTTCCGGGAACTAAATCAATAGAAAACTCAACCTCTCTGTTAGGTGGCATCCCAGGAAGTTCATCGGGAAATACATCCGGAAACTCCTTAACTACGGCAATATCCTTCAATCTCAACTCTCGAGCTTCTGTGTCTATCACATGAGCTAAATAAGCTGAGCATCCTTTTCTTAGCAACCGTCTCGCACTAATAGCAGATATGACACATAAGGGTAGAACTTTTCGCTCCCCGCAAAATTTCACCTCAGCTTTTCCTGGCTTCCTAAACACAATTTCCTTTTTAAAACAATCCACTGTAGCATAATGAGTTGCAAGCCAATCCATGCCCAAAATAACGTCAAAGTCTCGAATGTCCAAAGCAATCAAGTTGGCCTTTAATTCTTGCTCCTCCATTCGAATCATATAATCCCGATACACGCTCTCGGTAAATAGCGATTCTCCAGTTGGTGTACGAACGATTAAACCACAATCTAATAGTTCAGGCTCTCGCCTGATATGCACAGCAAAAGTACGGGAAACGAAGGAATGCATAGATCCAGGATCAATAAGAATATGGGCCTCGCGGCCAAAGATAGATAATATACCCATAATAACATCTGGTGCAGCACGTGCTTCTTGTTGTGTTAAAGCAAAAACTCGAGCCTGAGTATACGATCGACCAGACTGACCTCTCTGACCCGGAACAGTCGCCTGACTCCTAAAAGTAGATGTAGAACCTCCCGTCTGCCCTCCCCTCTGACCTTGAGTCTGGCCAGAGTGAGGCTGATACCGTGTGGCTATCCCTTCTGTAGAACTGTCACCCTGAGATAAAGTAGGGCAGAACCTTCTGATGTGTCTAGGCTGACCACACAAACAACAAACTTTGTCTCCCACGCGGCGCTAGCCCTGATGGTTCCTGCCACACGAAGGGCAAGAAGTCTGTTGGGTACTCTTAGGACGGTCATCACGATGTCCCCCACTACTTCGGTCATACTGTTCCTGACTTCTCACAGTACTCCTCACTGATGGTTGCACTGAGCTATAACTGACAGCCTGCCCCGAATCTCCCCTGAAGCTTGTACCCTGACTCCTTTGCGTGATGCCAAAGTAATGCATAGGAATACCCTTAGGCGGCCTACTACTAGAGCCACCCTCTACCCAACTCTGACAGCGTTTCTGCTTCAGTGCCTGAACTCTGCGTCCCTCTGCAATACTGTGCTCCACTCTCCTGGCTGCCTCAACTACCTCTCCAAACTCAGTATATCGTGATGCAGTCACAGTGGTACGAATCTCAAATCGAAGACCCTCTTCAAACCGTCTGTATCTCTCTCTCTCATCACCAACTACAGATGTGGCAAATCGAGAGAGGTCTATAAACTTCTTCTCATACTCTTCAACTGTCAGAGAGCCCTGAACCAATCGAAGGAATTCACTTTGCTTAATATCCTGATATACAACTGGAAAATAATGCTCATAGAATTCCTTCCGGAAAATGGCCCAAGTAATCGTAGTGCGCCCATGATATCGCCTCTCTACTGTCTGCCATCAATGATAAGCTCTATCCTCGAGTAAGAACGTGGCAAAAGATAGTTTGTCATCCTCTGAACATTTCATCATGTTAAAAATGCGCTCCAGCTTAACAAACCAGGAGTCAGCCTCAAGTGGTTCTCCAGAACCATTAAAGCTCCTCGCTCCAAGACTTCTCACACGGTCAATTGTGTTTGCATTACCAGCATGCGCTTGGGTCTGATTCTGCACAACCGTAGTCATGATCTGAGCCAGCCTATCAAATGACTGCTCAATGTTCGGAACATTCCCCGGTGTCTGTTGTGCAGTCTCATGCGCCGGGGATTCAACCTCCCCCTCATGCACAGGTTCACTTCCCCCCGCAGGTACACTACTAGGAGTCAACCCAGTTACTAGCCTAGTACGTCCACGGCCACATCTACTGCTACTACGACGCATGATGGTGCCTACAAAATATCAATTTCAACTTTAACAACTTATTCAGACTAAGACAGTAAAGTCTACAGAATCTAAAACCATGCTCTGATACCAACTGAAACGACCCACCTCGAACTACAGGGCGAGTCTGTCTGGACTCGTCCAAAACTGTACTGATCATAAATTAATTAATAAGGATTCTATCGAAAATTCGGTAGAATCTCCCCTGTAAATATTGTACTCCCGACCTACAAATTGTAACACAAACACTTCCAAATAATTCAATAGGCAACCAATTTCAATGCCCAACAGTTGCAACCGTAGCACTGAATATTATCCAAGATATCTATAAAGTATGAAAATGCTATATTATAATTGATCGTACTATACATTGGTCTATTCTTAATCTCAAAAGAATAATACACCAATATTATACCATCCCAAAATGATAGAGTTTATCAAAATGCCCTAACATAAAGTATCTATAATTTCTAGTACAGCGTGGCCAAAAACTCAAAATATCTACAGTCACTGGGTTGAGCTCATATACCTATAACCTCCTGTGGGGGGGAAAAATATGATTAAATGGGGTGAGTATAAAACTCAGTGAGCTCAGTGAGTGGATAATAATTTTCTTTTAAAAATGTAAATTACTGTAAAACAATTCACTTTTCTCGAAATAATGTCATCAAAATATCATAAGAATTCCAGTAAACTTACGTAATTTAAATCATGCACTGATAAAATAAAAATACATAATACTGCATAAAATTTAAATCAAGGAAATCACATTTATCATAACGAATATTGAATATCAAAATTATTACGAAAACAAGTACCCAGGGGAATAATCTCGTCATATCCGGCCCTCAGCGAACGTGCAATGACGTACTATCTGGGTACTATTATTTCTCGGCCACCGGATAGACAGGGAAGTGCCATCTCATGTCTCATCATATCTGTGCATGCATATCCAGTCCCCAAAGGACAAAAGCACCCGAGCACACGGCCTAAAGCCTATGTGTGTACTCAGACGGGCCCCAAAGGCCTATATCTCATCTGTATCTCAATATTTGTATCTCTTCATATCCGGCCCTCGACAGACGTTCAATGACGTACTATCTGGGCACCATCATGTCCTGCCCACCGGATAGACAGGGAAGGGTACTGTTCAATACTTTAAAATACAATCTTTAAATCATGCCTTTCTTTCCATGAGCACATGTAAATTAGCTTTTCTCATCTTCAAAATACTATTGGGTTTTATTCAAAGTCGATACAGCAAAACATTTAATCATATACTTTTTAATAACATACCAATACGTAAATCAAATCCATTTTGAGAAAATCATTAAATTTACTAATTTAAAATACTTATTTCGCAAACATGCTTTACTATCATAATAACTATGAAAAATAGATTTTATATATTCCACTCACAGTGATGATGGTCAAACTCGGCGGTCGTCCACGTCCGCGGACTGATCCTCGCTCGCGAGTCCTCCTAAATCAACGAAACGACATAATTACTTTCCGTAAATCTAAAATATAACTAAATTTACGCAATAAAACTCGAAACGAGCATTTATTCATAATCTACAACTTCTTTGTTAATAAACTTACGAAACTACCCTCGCATCCGTAACTCAATTGTGGATTACGAATTACCCTCAGAAATTCGTAATTACTAATCGATCCTATATTCTAAGAATTATAAATATATCCACAAGGTCTAAAATTTACAAAATTGCCCTCAAAATTATGAAATTACCAAAATGCCCTTACCGGTCAACAGTGGCCGAAATTCAAGCAACAGCGATCGGGAAGTTCAGGTAAGATACTTTAGACCATGCTGAGTCCAACGATGCCGGCGGTGAGCTCCCACGCACGGCAACAGCGCCAGAATCTAGCTCAACAGCCACAAATTCTCAGGTGGCTGTGGATGGTCGGAAATGGAAGCCGGTGATGTGAGGAACAAAACTCAGGTGGTTGCATGGCCGGAAATTAGCTGAATCATTGCAAATCACGGCGGCGATTCCGCGGCACTTCAAGCTTCGATCGGCAGTGTTCCGGTGGCTTTCTGGCGGCAAGGACGACGGGAAGTTGACCAGCGACTTGAGAGCTTCCGATCAGTACCTTCCTTAGCCAGTGAAGTGGCCAGAAAATGGAGATATGGCTAGGTCGGGTTCGCGGGTCGGGTCGGGTTTTGCGGGTCTCAACTTCTCTCTCTCTCTCTCTCTCTCTCTCACGCTTGTGTGTTGTGTTTGCTTTGTTTTTTTATCCATTTACTGCCTTTTATTATTTTTACCGCCTCATTTTTTTTTTAACGAAAATGCATATGTTACAATTTGGGCATCATCGATTTGTTGTGGGTTTCTTGGGTTTGCTGTGTGCTATGTTTACAAATATATTTTCTTATTCATTTCTAATTGAAAGCTTACATAAGTGTAAAACTATAATTTATAACAAATCATCTTCAATGCAAGACAAAGTAAACACATAATTACGATTTTGGTTGGCAATATATACTTTCATTTTAGTTTAAATAAACATTCTACTTCGACTCCTACTCTCTCTCTCTCAATTTTAAGATTTCTACTCCTTAAGATTCACACTCCAATTCAGTAAGTAAACACTCCAATAATTTATTAAAATTTAAAAAAGTGATGAAATTTGACTCCAACATTTTATCTAACTTGCTTGCACTTTTTAGTTAATATTATTTATTTCAAAATAGCCCTTATTAAAAGCTAATAAAGAATATTTTTGTCAATAGATCATCTCTTACATCTTTCTCAATTTTTATTTTTAAGTTGATTCAAATTTGAATCGAATGTTAACTTCTAATTGAATCCGAAATCGAAATTAAATAGAATCTGAAATTAGCATATAGAATCAAAACCAATATCATAAATAATAACAGAACCCAATGTTTCTTCCTAAAATTTAACAAAAACCCAACATCAAAGCTTATCATATGTTGGTGAAGGTGATGGTTAATGGTGAAGAAGATAGGTGGTAACAGGGATGATGAACTTCTTGTTAACGAAGATAGGTGATCGAGCTGGTGGTTGTGCTAGAAAGGGGGGAAGAGAGAATAAAATAAATTAAAAGAAATTAAAATTTTAATAAGAATAATTCTGAAAAATAATAAGATAAATTAAAAACTGGAAGCTGTTGTGATAATTTGAGGAGTCAAATATCATGACCCAATTCGAAAACACACTTAACATACACAAGTTTATGGGGTTTACACATTTCAAAAGCTAAAATTAGAGTGGGACAAATATAAATAAAATTAACTCTACTTAATTTTTTCTCTCTTTCTATTTTTATTTTTTATTTTTGAAATCTGCATGTATTACCAAAACTTAAATATAACATCTTGCTATATTTTGAATGTTCCACCAAGTGATTAAACCCTCGTATAATAAACTGATAAAGCCTAGTTCGACTTCCCTTGTGATTCAAAACTAATTGAATCACATTTGCTTCTTTGTCTCTCTCTTTTTTTTTTTTAAATTCTTATCCATACAATTGATTTTTCACAAACATAAAATATTAATATTTATTTCCTTTGTTTTCTTTTTCTGATGTTGATTATTTTTATTTTTTGAAAATAGTATTTTTAAGTTTTGTAGAGGGAACGTTTGAAAAAGATAGTTATTTTAAAAAATAATCTTTTTTGTTAAAGAGAATATAATTGAAAAAGAGTTTTTAAGCATATTTTTTGAAGGGTGCCAATAGTTCAACTCTAGAATTATTGAATTTGTTTTCTCAAACAATCAAAACTTTATTGGTCCTTTGGACTATTGTACCTCAGTGGAACTAGTAATACATTTTTTTTTTAATTTTTATATACAATTAATACAACCAATTGCTTAGCATAAGAAATCACTCCTGCAGCCGCTAGGAAGACTTGGACAGTTAAGAAAGGGAGATGCTAACCAATCCAACTAACTGTATCACTCACAAAATCTTGCCCTTTTTTAATTTGTAAATGCACACAATAAAGATGGCAATTTTTTTTTTTTTTGTCTGAAATTTGAATAAACCTAAATTAATCTGAATTCAAAATAGAGCTTAATATTTGAATATGAATAATAAGTTCTTTTCCCTCAATTACTAAATGTAAATATCAAGTTATTTCTTTTTTAACTTAAAAAATTTAAAAATTGGTATTTTTATATTTGAACCTCACAAATTATAAATGTGAAACAAATAACAGACATCTCAAAGAACATAAATACAATAATACTCTTAATTAATATTAATCAATGTTATGGTAGTTGATGATGTTTTTATATGAAGAAAGTTTATAAAAAATTATGTAGATAACTAGTGTTAATGTTAATTATTAAATTTTATTTAGGTAAGGATAAAAATTAGTTAATTAGATAGGGATATTTTGAATAACATCATTAATGATATCATTTAGATTTTTTAGATTTAGCAAAAAATAAAAAAATTGGCTTAATAATGTAATGACTTAACGATTGAAAATATTTATTAAATTGAAAAAACAAATGGACTCAATGATTTAACTAATTGAAACTAAATCAATTAGATTATTAAGTTAAAAAAAAAACAGCCTCAAAGTAATATAATTTTTTTTATTAATGATGCTTTAATTCCGTAAATGACAAAGTAATGAGAAAAAAATGTGAAGTAAAGTGTAACCTTGCCAAAATTGATAATCTTGATTAAATAACGATTTTTATTGACCCCAACTTAGGCTCGATATGGTAAATTAATAATTCAATAAATTTATAATATAATAATTTTTTTAAAAAAATATTTTCCTATAAAACTACTTACTAAATAAATTAATAGGGTAAAAGCTCGTCTAGTTACTATATTTTGAGTTATTGTCTGTTTAATCCATGTATTATTAAGAATACCTCAAGAAATCTGCAGTTAAACTATTGACACTCAACTGTTACTTTTTATTTCTTTTGTCTTGCTTTTACAATATTACCCTCTTATAATAATATTTCTTTTATTGGATATTAATAAAAGGAAAAAAATTAAATTACTAATTTAATGCCAAAAATAAAATATAAACAAAAAGAATAAATTTTTTTGGAACACTTTGTTGAGGGGTTATTCAATTAATTTTTTATTAGTGTCCAAAAATATTGGTAATTTAATTTTTTATTAATGTTAAAAAAAGAATCATTGTAGAAAGATAATATTGTAAGCAAGGTAAAAGCAACAAAAAGTAAAAGCAGGGGTGTTAATAATTTAACCATAAGAATGTTTTGAGATATTTTTAAAAAATACAAAGACTAAAAAAGCACTAATCTCATAATATAGGGATTCAACTAGCGTTTACCCTAAATTAATAGTTACCTTATTTGAAACCAAATCCATATAATACATCATGTAAATTTTGAAAAATATTTTCTTAATATTGTTAGCTGCTTTTTGAAATTGAATCTCATCTTTAATTCTTTTGTAATGCAAAATTCCAATTTGTATTTGCAACAACCGCGAGACCACTCAATATGTCATAAAAATAAAAATTCTATAATAATTTATAACTACCAAAAACAACTTGTTGACGTAAATGTTATATAAACAACTGTGATTTTATTGATAACAAACAACATGTCAAGGGTAAAATAGAAAACATATTCTTTCAATTTTACTAACTCTTGAAGGACAAAAGTAATCCATGTAAAATTAAGTTCAAAGTATTCAATGGACAAAGCTCATCAAGTAAAGGACAAGCATCAAGGATACTACCTTAAATGACCTTTCTTGTCACTTTTCTTGTAAAGCTAGTATAATTAAATGTGTCCATGACTAAGTATTTAAAAGCTCAAATTACTACCATGATCATGAAATTTAAATATATCATTATTTTCATATTATAAAGCTCATGTACTTGAAGAAAAATGAAAATTAAGTGTTTTTGTCAAAATGGTTGTTTTCAAATACATGGACTAATTGGAAAGTTTTGGAAACGTTGGAATTGTACAAATATTTTTTAAAATTCTGGAAAATGACCTATTTGGGCCATTATGTAATGGTTAGAAATTTTTCTGCTAAACTATAAAATCCAAAAAATTGAGAAATTAGAGTTAGCGGCCATCCACCTCTCCGTCAATGGTCATCCATTAATAATTCAAATCATTTTTTCTTTCAAATAGCTCTCTAGTTATTTTTAACAGTGCTCACTTAGGCTTAAATTTTCAAATATATTTCAAGCGGTAAAATGCCACATCAACAAGCGGCTATCAACTTTATAGCTACTGCGATCCAATAGCACACAAAATGTCTTACTTTAAGAGAGCAATGACTATTTCTTGAGTCATCTATAAAAAGCCAACTCTAATAGTTTTCATAAATTTTGCTGAGCTAAAACTTGATCATTCTAAGCATATTTGAGCTTTTAATTGCTTCCTTACACACATTAAATAATTATTGTGCCATGAGCTATTCACTCTTGTGATACGCTTGATTTTGTAGGAATCATCGTCATTTGTGAGATTAAGAAGCAGTAATTGCGGAAAACACTTGGTAAAGAGGGGTGGGATCATCTTAGATTTTAAAGGTTTATTGACATCTTTCAAGCCAATTATACTCATTTTGAAGCTTAGGTTGTAAGGCTTGGTTAGTGAATCCTCATGCTCGAATTGCTTAGAGGCGCAGACGTAGATGGATTGGTTGAACCACATAAAAATTTTTTATTTGTTTTCTCTACCCTCATCTGTTCATATTAATTGCCTTAATTATTACTACTGGATTTTGGTGGTTGAAATTGTTGGATTGCATTTATTAGTGAAAAAAATTAAAAATCCCCCCCTCCAGCGTAATTGTCCAGCTAGAATTATACAAATCACACCTATTCAAATTAAGCATAATAAATATTGGATTAAGATATACAAATACTATAAACGTGATCAGATTTTTCAAAATTAAGGATTCTTTATAAATTAATAAATAAGTTTTTCATGGTCCCAAGACTATTATGCCGCGTTTACTTGTCAGTAATCGGAATATGATAGAATTGAAATGCGTTGGAATCGGAATGAGCTGGAATCGGAATAGTGAATGAGAATCAGAATAAGTTATTTACTTGAACTACATGAATCGAATCGAAATGGCTGAAATCTCATTGATGTGTTTATTTTATCTTGGAATTAGAATCGAAATAAACTAAATTGTTTCAAGTTATTAAAATTCCCTTACTTAAATTAATAACAATAACAACAACAATAATGATAATAACTGAATTCTATAATAACAATAAATTTTCAGTTTTTTTTTTTAATTTATATTTTTAATTTTCAAAGAGGGTATTTTAGGTATATTCAAAGTGTGGTGAGGATAATTCTGTCATTGTTGGGAATGGGAACCCCCCTCAAGGAATCACAACTCTAGGAATCAATCTAAAATTTATGTGAAGTCCATGAGATTCATTCCCATTCACAACTTCAATTTAGCAAGTAAACGAGTTATTCATTCCGATTCCCATTCCGGGTTAGTAAACACAACATTAATTCATCAAAGTTTACTACACCTAAAAGAGAAACCATGCATTTTTATACCATGAAAAGGAAGTGGAAGACAATCCTTTAAGGTATATATTCATCTATACAAAGATTGATATCTAATAGTCATGTCTATTTATCAATTACGATTCTCATTAATCTACTAATATATATGTGTGTGTGTGTGTGTGTGTGTGTATTTTGGTTTGTTAATCCATGCGATCGTATAAAAACATATACTATGATTAAATAAACCTTATTTTAAAACTTCTGCACACAAGACATTACGCATATCTTTAGTATTTTATTAATCAGAAATATTTACTAGAAAAGAAAATAATATGTTCTAAAAAGCACACAATCATTGCAGTTGCTTAGTTACTAGACAGACAATGACAGCACTCATGTTCTTACTAGTTTTTTTGTTTTTTCTAAATGTGCTCTTAGTAGTTAGAGATGGCCAATGGATGATGCCGTGCTGGCCCGACTAATCAGCAAAAGTCCCATAGGAGCTTATGCTCATGCCATGCCATACCTTAGGCTTGGCATGGCACATATGGGCTCGTATTGTGAGCCGCGCCTATAAAAGAAAGCATGAAAAGTTTTTCTAAATATCTTTTTAAGAGGACATGCAAAGTTGTTAGCGTGTTTTTTTCAAGACCATGTACTTTTTTGGGTCCATATGCTTTTAGTCAAATTCATTAGAATCAAAAGTTCAAAACTCAGGTCCATATTTAATGACAATAAACTAATAATAGTAAGAAAATATAATACTAACTGCTAAGTTAGACCCTATTGTATTAAAAAAAAAATTTCGTACGTAACAACAACAATGATAATAATAAATTTTTCTCAAGGGTTAACTAAATTGTTAACTTGGACTTACATAGAGTCATAGGTCGTAATCCATAATAACATTAATGCATATATTTATAAAATCATGATATTTATAATTTTATTTATTAAAGTCTTGATATCATCTATTCATTTAATAAGTTATAATCATCAAAGATTAAAGCATTTTTTAAAATAAGAATTAAATGAATTTAAAAAACTTAAGCTAACAAAATACATTAAAGAATTCAATTTCAAGTTATTGTAATTTACTTTAATGTACTTTGGCTCATATGCTATTGATGACCCATAGGCCACGTGTTAATCCATCAATAGAGCATGCTTATTGTATACCTTTTCATGTGTCATGTATCAGAGAAGTATTTCACATATTGAAACAAGTGAAGAAGACATATCATTTTTTATATCAGAGAACCAACCAATGCAAAGAACGAAAAAAAAAAAAAACTATTTGGCTGCATATGATGTTTCATATCTCTATGATGTTTTAATCTTCTTCATCAAGTCTTCGTCACATCAATTAGACATTCTTTTAAACTTCCCCAAGCCATTCAGGTGTGATCTCCTTAACTTCTCTTTTATTATTTATGTTTTTATTTTTTTTATCTCTTTGCATGCATATCTTTTATTTATGAAACATTGAGGATAATGTTCGAAATAAGTTTGGGGGTGGAAATAGTGTGTGCTGTGTTTATTATTTCAAAATAAAAAATAAAAAAATACAAAATTCAAAAATTAAAAAAAAAAATGTTTGTTTTTATGTGAAAAACCAATGATAAGAACTTGATTGACAATGAATATGGTTCTTAGAAAGGGTCGAATATTGTCTTAGTTTATACTTGGTTCTAGTGTTAATTCCCTTTGATTGAGATCTTTAAACACCATGAGCACTAATATCAATTCGTTCATAATTTTGACTTGAGATTTGAGATTGACACGGCCTGAGTTGAGAATTTTAGATTGAGTAAATGACTGTTTGCCTTGATTCTTATCTCCACAGTACAAAATAGTATATACAGGCACCAAAGTTAGAAATAGCTACCTATAACCCTTAAGAGTGAAGCTATCCTTGCGTAATTTGGGCCTATGTACCACCAGTATGTAGAGGATAATCTACCATGAGAAGAAGGCTACCTTAAGGGGTAAAGTGAAAGCTCTTGACTATGGTTATAAATATTAAAAAAATAAAAAAAAATGCACATAAAAGCCTGTGAACAAGAAAAAAAAATTTTGGAGATCAAGATGATAAGATTAGTTTGACCTACTCTTTTATTTGTTCAAGGCAAAGGTTATTGATATTGAAGATTTTGGGAATAGATTTTGATTGAATTGAGTCACACACACACCACAATAATCAAAAGAGAGATGGAATTGACCATTGAATTAAAGTTAGAACTTTGCCAATATTTAAAATTTTTTTTGAGCTATATAATTTATGCAATCTTTGAGGTTATTTTTACATTTTATTTAAAGTCTGTTGTTCTTTTTGTGTTATTTTATCATTAAAAATAAAAAATAAAAATTTTGATGTTTGTGGGCGTCATCACTGAAGCCCTCACGAGACTATAACTCATCCACTAGGGCCACCTAGGGATTTAAAGGCTTGTTGCATACGCTAAATGCAATCGCGATCACCTGCGAAAGTAGTTTAGTTAGGATTTACTTTTTGTTAATTATTATTATTATTTTTTTTGTTTTAGTTTTGCTCGAGGACTAGCAAAATCTAAGTTTGGGGGTATTTGATGAGCACATAATATATACATATTTTACTCTTAATTATATAATTATTAGTTATGATTATTTATTATTTTTAATTAATTAACTTGTTTTATTGAATAGAAAATTAATTGGAGAATATGGATAAAAAGGGCATGACGAAGTTTAAATTGGAAGGCATTAAAGATTAATTGATTTTGGAAGCAATTATACATATATGCATGTGGAAGTGAAGCCAAGGAAATTGAAGCTAGTAAATTAATTCACCCATGCACATGAAGACAAAGAAGATTATGTTCCAAATAAGCTTCCGGATGAGGTTAAAAGAATTAAAGAAAGATTTTGTTTGGCAATTTGGGATGCATGTGCCAACCACTAAAAGAAGACATTATTAATTGGCCTTTGACCTTTGACTCCAAGAGTGGCTAGCTTTCGAAAATTAATAAGGAAACAACATAAAACGGCTTGCTGGGTGGACTTTGCATTATATAAAGAGACGCAGGGGGAACAAGAAAAAGGAGGAGGCATTCGGCAGAGAGAAGAGAAGAGAAGCAACAGCTGCAATCTAATTTTCCATGGCTGATTTTATTTTTTGTTGCTCCCAATTCAAGTATGTCTAGTTAATTTTCTTATGCTAAGGTTAAAGATGAAACCCTATTCAATGAAATAACTATCTTTTTGTTTAATTAAATCCCCTACATATGTTCTTTAATGTTTATGATTTTTGTTTCACATGATTAGTTGGATTTTATTAATCTTTTTATCAATTCTGTCATGCATTATTGACTGTTAGGATTAATATTCAATTAAATCTATGCTTGGATCTATAAAATTTATATATGATTTTCTTTGATTCTGTGTCTTTCATTAAAATTGTTTACACAGAGTACTTAGGAAAACTTTGACTCTTTGTTATTCAATATGTTTACAAAGATGCTTAGATATCGTACTATTAAGCAGAAAAAGAACCTACACAAGATTAATTTTAATTGGGCTTAATTGTTATATCAATGAAATGACATAGATTGATTTTGAGTTGTCATTCTAAAATTAGGGATTAATTGATAATTAGATAATTACTAGTTGAATAGTGGCAGATTCTAAAACCTTAGTAACATTTGTCTTATTGAATTCTCCTTTGCTTTAATTGTTTTCTTAGATTAATTAGTTTAATTTCTCTTAAACTCAATTTGCTCACCTAGGTTAGAATTAATATTAATTTTAGATTTAAATTAGACTTTTCAATTTAAAGCAATCCTTGTGAGTTCGACCTCGTTACCACTACTTTATCTTTAGATTTGTGCGCTTGCGAGTATATTAAAATTTTGCACAACAGTACACACATGCCAATTTAGTAGCTTGATGGCACATAAAGCTCCGAAAAGCCACTATTTTAAATTAGGAAATTGATCTACTGAGTATTAAGGTTTATTAAATGGCGAATAATTGAATACTTGATTTTTTTTAGTATAGTGTTAATTATTTATTAGAAAGTAATATCTTTTTTTGTCCCAAAACTATAAATAACGAAAAAAGGGATTCATTAGCTTTGGAAAAAGAGAGAAGGGTTGATGTAAAATTTGATGTGATTTTAAGGACTGCTCATATGCCCCTACAATTTATGGACAGCCATAATGAATAATCACCGTATCACATAGGGGGTGGACATAGATTGATTTGGGTTGGATTTTAAGTCAATTCAAGCCAAACCATAAAAATTTGGAACCAATCCAAACCAACCTAAATATTTTTAACCAAACTCAAAATTGGGTTTGGTTTGAATTTTATGATCAAAAGATTTTTATTTTGATCAATTTAATTATATCAAAATGATAATAATAATTATTAATTATTACATAATTATTAAATTGATATTAAAATATGAAAAATATAGTGGATAAAAAATTATAAATAATAAATTTTACAATAGCTTCATCCTTAAATTAAAGAATATTAGAAAATTAATCACGAAAATCATTATTTCTCAATAAATAAGAACATAAACTTTAACAATAAACTTCCACAAATATTACATCAACAAGTAAATTAAAAAAATAAAAAATTAGTAGTATTAACCATATTACAACACAAATTCTAACAATATCTATATAAATTAAAATAAAATAAGACATCCTTACTCAAGAATAAAAACAATCCATCATAATCATTCTCAAACACAGTACTTTAATTAAAAAATTTCATGATGAATTGAGTCTGCTCCTTCACCAACAAATAAAATACCTAAAAAATTTATAATGTTGAATATTTATAAAGATAAATAAATTTATAAGAAAACATAATTTCCACCAAAATTATAAGAATAATATCAATTCAGAGTCATCGCCTCCGTTGTTATACTTAATCCAAACTCGATATTAAATAAAAATAAATTTAAAAAGATTAGTAATAAATAATATATAAAATTTTTTTACTTGTTATGATAAACAATGGAATTAAATTGATAAAAAATTGAATTTAAGTGTGAGATTTTAGAATTAAAAACAATAAAATTAGTTTTTTAATTATTTTATTTAATTTATTTTTCAGTATCATGTCCCTTGAGTTTTAGAAAACGATACCCAAAACATTATAAAATAATTTTTTACATAAAAATCTAAATCTAACTCATTTTCATGATTTACCCAAACCATACTATTTTATTTAGTTTGAATTTAGGTAAACTCATAGGTTGTGAATTTATATCCACCCTAGTATCACATACACATGCATACATACATAACTATGAACAACTAAAAAGATTAGCACCTGGAATCAAATACCGCACATATTTAAAACTAAATTATTTTGCAGCACCGCGAAGCACAACATGTGGCTCAAATTTATTTACAGGAGAAGATGAAAAAGCGGTTCTAAGTTCTAACAATCTGCGCAGGCCTTTTTCAATTTGAAACTTTTAGATGGTGCTAGCTCTTGTTGGCAGCGTGGACCAAGCTAAAATAGAAAAGAAGCATACTCCTGAACTGTTTATATGAGTAATAAAGAAAATGATATAGCTACTTTTAGCAATCGCAGATTCACAGTGGTAATACCTCAGTCACTAGAACATTGGATTATATAATAATAATAAATAACATAGAACAAACAAGGCCAATTCACTCACAAAGCAAAAGTAATTGCCCAAGAGGATACCTTAACAGATGATATACCCATCCAGCTGAGTCTACACAGCAAACAAACATTACAGAAATATCATTATTAGAACTTATGCAAAAGGCTACACGGAGCAAACTAACTAGGAACTACTTTACATTTAGAGTCATATACAAAATTTATTGGGCTGGTAAAACACGAAAATAAGGAGGTTGGATGAATAGTTATGCTCATCACAACTACTCATTATAGTACAGGAAAGCACCAATCAAGACTTAACCACAAATTTCCATTAGGAAGCATAGGCCATCGATCCATCGATTCATCTACACTATTATATCCTCGAAAGGGTTCATCTGCATTATTAACTTCACATCCTGGAAGGCGGTCAAATCTCTCTACCGTTATACCCTTTAAATAATGCCGCCAACATTTGATGTGACGATCATTGCAACAGTTTTTACTTCTATTCCGGAGATGGTCATAAAACCACTGCAATTCACACAAATAGCAAAGATTCAGTTAACATAAAATATGATTACGTCCTCCAAAACTAGGGGACAGATAATTTTATTGTTTCATTGACTTTACAGCAACTCTAGCTGCAACCGCCCCGATCTAGAATCAAAAGTGCAGGCATTTCTCCTCGAATAGCAACAAAGAAAAGAGAGCATTCTTCTATTGTATTTGTTTCTATGCTTCTTTCAACCCATCAGATCTTGTGTTTTATCTTAAGATGTTTTGAAAACCATTAATTTTAGCCTAGGTTCCCAACAACCCCCCAACCACATACTGCCAAGAAAGACCATGTCACAGCTATAGGATTCCAACTGATATATATATTTTTTTTTGTTTGTACCGGATTCCACCATAAATAAGGGTTAATGATTCACTCAAGTAATTATCAAATTACTAAGTTTTATCGAGTACTTATTCATCAATTATTTCTGTATCAACAATGTCGTTTGAGCTTTCCATACCCTCACTCTTGTAATGTAGTTACAGTATTTAACGTGAGAACCCACATTTTTTGACAATATTCCAAGTATAACAACCAATGCAAAAACAGAACATACCATAACAAATGGCCGATAGTGCGGGTTCCCAGGAGACAAACGCAAATTCTTGGGATAAAAAATCCGAAAAAGGCCATCCAACAAAATTTCAAACTCTGAGGGCACCACTTCCATGTAAAGGCTGAAAGATTCCATAAATAGGTGCAGGCTCTCAACTTGAAGAGGGAGTGAAGGGTGACAGCTTCTAAACTCATCTAAATTAAACAAGACCTAAATAAATCACGAGAAACAAATAGAGTTAAAAAAAGTGACGAAGCATTAATAAAATATAACAATCAATGATATGGACCATATAAACATACCTGCCGATAAGTGAGAGATAATGATAGCTGTCCAATTTGATTGAATGATCCAAGAAAGTCCAATAACTTAAGGTACCAACGGGTGTCAATAACACCAGAATTTGAAAACCAGACATCCAACGGACATGGAGCATTTGTTGATATAATGGGAATTGGATTATCCTCAAAGTCAAAGGAAAGCAAATTAGGAGCATCAACATTCATTGTGTTCAAACCACTGCAGCTGGAAACATGCAAGTGCAGAAGCTGATTGCTTGAAATCATAATCCTTTTAAGGGTTTCCAAGGAGGTTATGGAGAGATCCTCAAGCAAGGGAAATTTTGAAATAAGATGATGAAACTCTTGATCACTAAAACAGGGTAACAATAAGAATAACTTCTTCAAATGTGGACACTCAGCCACCACCAGTAGACGTGGTACCGGACTAAATAAAAGTTCTAACTGTTGAAGACTGGGAGCCGCAATTTCAACACTTTCAAGTTCTACACGTTGAAAACAAAATATCAAAAACTTGAGTTTGCGGGCTTCAGAGATGCACAAACACTTCAAACCAAAACATTCGAAAAAGAACAAATCTTCAAGTACACAGCATTCACGCACAACGCTTTGGACCATCTGATCATTTATATAGACCTTATCTAGAGAAAGCTTCTTGAGAGAACGGAAATTTATGCAACAGGAGGGCTGCTCCAACTTACAACCAAGTAGCTTTAAAGAAGTTAACAATTTAGCAGAAAAGATTGTCTGAGGTAAAGTGTAGACAGAATTTTTATCTGTTATTACCTCAAAATCCAGCTCCTTTGCCCCATTTTCCACAGCTAATTCTATCCATTTATCAAATTGTGGAGAAGATTCTTTGACATCCAGAAGACTTACGGATATTCTCAATTTCTGCATATGAAACCCAAGCTCACAAAACTGATGCAGCGAAGCACCCACAAATCTTATGAATTTCCTCAGGCTTTTACGAAAATTCTTTCTCTTCCTCATATCTTCCAGATATAAAGATGACACACGTTTAAGTCTTGGTTTGACAAGAAAGTTATTTTGATCAAAATCCAAGATGGGGAATGAAGCCTGAAACTTCTTCCAGCTCGTAGACAAAATACCAGTTCGAACAACCTCTTTTGCAGAGAGGAAGGACATAATATGATGAATGATAAAAGGAGGAAGATTAGAGATTCGATCCACCGTCTCATCCATGATTTTCAACTCTGTAATAACATTCACATTGATATATTAGCATCCATATATGCTTATTCATAGAATCTTTACATGTAGAGGAAAAAGAAGGATCATGACCAATATAGTATATAATAACAATCTCAACAAAAGAAAAGAATCCTAAAACACAAAACTATAACATACAAAAATTTCCCAGAAAGAATTCTTCTGAACTCAGTTTCTTTTTATGCTTAGACCAAAAAAATAAAAACAATTTCCACGCTCAGGCGTTAAAATTTACCAGCATTAATAGGATAAACAAATTATCAAATATAATACCATAATAAGTCCAAGAGACAGTACTGAAAATTTTGGAAAAAGTTGTATAGCTAATTCAGCGGAATTAACTTAGATGAACAATCTATATCTCACACCGGCTAAATCCTTAACCCTCCCCCCTTACTTAGACCACAGAATGTTCTAGTTAATTATGGAAAATGCGAGGTATATACGCAGTGATTTCAAACCCAGAGCCAAAGGTTAATCCTACTCTGGCGACTTTACCTAAGAGAAAAATGAAAAAAGATCACAGATCCGAATAAATATAACATCAAAACAGAGGAACCGAAAACAAAAGATGAGGTTAATCCTACTCTGGCAACTTAACCTAAGAGAAAAATGAAAAAAGATCACCGATCCGAATAAATATAACATCAAAACAGAGGAACCGAAAACAAAAGATGAGACAGTTATAATTCAAGAAAATTATAAAAAAAAAGGCAGGCCTTACCGGTAAGTTTGATCGAGATCTTATGGAGAACAGTTTCAAAAGCTAAGCGGCAAACGGCAGCCACGAGCTAGGAGATAGGGAATTTGTGTCTCATCACTCACAATTGAGAGGTTTAAATAAATAAATACGAAGCCAACTTCGAGTAGGATAAGGAGAACAAAACTCCAAAGTCGGTTGTTTTTTTCCCTAAAGCCCACGGTCGTTAATTCCGATGCAGTATCACACCACGTCACCCTTGAAACTGAAAGAGATTGCGCTGCGGACGAGCGGTAAGCAAGGCCTTGTTCGCCGAGACCCTGCTCAACAGTACTTTCGCACGAATTCGATACACCGTAGGTTTCCCAGGGCCGGTCTGACGTCTTCTCTGGCAAGAGGTCTTGTGTTTGACTGCCGTTTTCGCCATAAATGGCTAGCTGAAGAAGTTGTAAAATTGAATGATAAAAGCAAATTTTCTTTAAGAGAAAGAAACTTTTCTGAATTTTCACTGGCTATTCACATCCAAGAACAATCCAGAATGTGAGCATTATATACACGTTACGAGCTAACAGATCCCTTAACTAATTCAGCAAATTAATAACTAATTAGTTGATAATTAGTTATACACAATTAGTAACTTATTCGGTTTAGCTTAGCAGGCATAACAAACTTAATTCTGCTGAAGACTTTGCTGATCTGGCCTACTGACTTGCCATTATTCACACGTGGCTCGATAGAAGAATTGCTACGTTTTTTCCACTCCAGCATACTGGGCTACCTTCACACTAACGAACGTGGGAGATGAGGGGAGTGCAAAATGCTAATATTTTCGATGACGGTTTATTCTGAGGGGCCCAGTTTTATTCGGACGATGGAGTTATCTCAGCCGTACGTTGTGGCATGAGTGAACGGGTGACGTTCACGTTCGGCCTTCGTTTAAGGGAAAGGAAAGAGTGCACGCGGTGGGGTAATTTTGCTTCAATTTAGTGATGTTGAGAAATTATTCTCTACTTTGATCCTACCGAGTGAAATCTGAAGCTCGTCTTCCTACCTATTACACACGAGTGATCTTACAGTGCAGGGCTGTATCTTATACAGCCGCTGCCAAAAACTTGAACAACCGGTAAAATACCGGTTGTTCACTAAACAATTTTTAAAATTTGTTTTCAATGCTTAAAAAAAATCATGAAAAGTTTAAATCATAAACATAAAAATTAATTAAATGAGAAAAACATTTTAAAATTTTTTACATAAATAAATGTGAAAATAATTATAAAATAATTATATTCTAATTCTTTTGGTTAAATATCAATTTAATGGGAGGATGTTTCAAGTTTATTTTGCATGTCTCTAATTTTAGTTAGTCTTTCGCATTTATTGATTCATTTAGTTCAACTTTTCAATCAACTAGTTTTGTGTTTAATATTCCTACTAAATTTATTAAATACCAATATTTTGGGTTAAATTATAAGGATGAATTCCTAATTTTGGTTAAACTTTCTCCCTTATTGGTATAAGAGGTTCAGCTAATAATTTCATTAGCTTTACGTTGAATGTTCCCATTATCAAGGTAAGAGTTCAATTATTTGTGTTAAGTACCAAACTACTTTGTACCGTTTAAGTTTTGATTTGATTTGTATCAAATTTTGGTTAAACTTTCTCAATTATAGGTTAATATTTCAACTTTTAAGTCCATTAGTTGTGCGTTTATTGTTCCTACTAAAATCGTTAAAAATTAATATTTTAATTTAAATTGCAAGTAAATTTCATTTTTCGTTGGAATAATGCCTTATTTTGGTTAAATTTTCTCCATTATGGGTTCATGTATTTCAACTAATAATTTTAGTGATTTTGTATTGACTATTCCCATTATCGAGGTAAGATTCCAATAATTTGAGTTATTGATTTTACTTTGTAAGATTTTATTTTTGGTTCAATTGGTTCTTGATTTTGGTTAATCTTTCTCAACTATAGGTTTATATGTTCTAACTTTTTAATACTCTAATTTTGTGTTTATAGTTCCTATTGAAATTGTTAAGTACCAATATTTTGTTATAAATTCTAAGTATATTTCATTTCTTTTTAGATAATTTTCCTGATTTTGGTTAAACTTTCTCTCATATAGGTTCATTTATTTCAATTAATAATTCCATTAGTTTTGTGTTGAGTGTTCCTATTATCTAGCTAAGATTCCAATAATTTGGGTTATGTACTAAATTTATTTTGCAAAATTTTATTTTTGGTTGTATTAATCTCTAATATTGGTTAATCTTACTCAATTATAGGTTTATATGTTTCAACTTTTTAATCGATGAGGTTTGTGTTTAATATTTCTACTAAATTCGTTAAGTACTAATATTTTAAGTTAAATTATAAGTAAATTTCATTTCTCATTGGACGAGTCCCTACTTTTGGTTAACCTTTCTCCTTTATTGGTACATGAGTTTCCACCAATAATTTCACTAGTATTGTGTTGAATATTCTGATTATTTATATGAGATTTTAATAAATTGGGTTAGATATCAAATTTACTTTTTAGATTTTATATATGGTTAGATTAATCTCATATTTTGGTTAAACTTTCTTACTTATAGGTTCAAATATTTTTGTTAATTAATTCACTACTTTTATGTTTCAAATTCGCAATGCTTATGTTAAGTTTCAACATTATTGGTTAAATTCCAAGTTAATACTATAAAATTTAAAATAAACCTTTATTATGAAAAGTAAATAATATTATTAAGGTGAATTTCATTTTGTATTATATTAAAATTTCACTATTGTAACCCTGTGCAATTTTCTATAAACTACAATCAACATTGTAAGTTAAAAAATTAGGAACTTACCTAATCTAATTATGTTGGAACTTTTTTTTTTTTGGCTCTTTTTGATCTTCTCGACTTCATGAGATTTGTTAAACTCAGCTTATTTATACTTGAGCTTTTGATCATTTTAAATATACCTATTTTATTAATTTAAGTTAATTTGTACACATTTTCTTTCCAAAATAAATTCTTCGATATCTCATTAAAGTTCTACGACAATGTACATATGGGAGATTTTGACCCTTATCCTTAAAACTAGTCTTCTTCTCTACAATCAATTGTTTTTTGGGGATATTTTATATATCTGTTCACTTTTGTTAATAAAAAGAAATTACTTCAATACAATGTTGTTTGGTATAGCACCCTAATTAAATGATTATACCTCAATGACATTTCGAATAACATTTTGAACAACGTTCTAACTCTCTTCTAGGTTTTGGTTTCTGTTAAAAAAAGCGGATAAATATACACAATATCTCCAAAATAGATAAACACAATATCTCCAAAAACCAATTAGTTATATAGAAAAGACTTGACTTTTATCGACAAAGATCTTCTATATGCGGTTAGAAGCTGAAGAAGGCACAAAAACAGCGAAGCACCAACCAAGTTTTCCATAACTTTCTAAACAAAGATTGTTGACAAAAAAATTAGATTGTGACCTGAATTTTATTTTATTTCTTTTACTCAATAATGGATGTGTCTATCAACTATGCTATGCATTTTTTTAAATCTTTCTTCCACTCTAAATGCACAAAATGTCTACAGATTAAAATAATACGTTGGACCAAAATGAGCTTTACTAAAAAGTCTCCACAAACAGGTCAATATGCAAATCACCAGCGAGTCCGCTAGGGAGCCGTGACACATTTTTCTTTTCAAGTTTTCGCACTATTTCGTTCGGTTAAACTAAAGATCTTGTCCAATACCTAAAAGGTCGGTGTCATTATTTCTATAATTTTTGGATTTAACATTTTAAGTATAAAACAATATTCTTATCCATCAATTGAGAATTGTATGGCAAGTTAGGCTTGTATAATTGAAAAATCAAGAATAATGAGATAGATTTTAATAGAAACATAATTTTTAAATTATTTTTATAAATAATGGAATTAATTAAATAATTGATTCAAATTCTAAAGGATAAATGATCATTTAACTAAAATTTATTAAATTATTTTTACCAAGTTTCTTAAAGTTAATTAAACAAGATTTCTGCTAAGACAAAGAAGAATAACGAACACTCTCTCACATTTATTTACTTTGACAAAATTAATTATTGATAGGTAATAATAGTCTAATGTGAGGACTGTTTACACTAAGTACCTAATACTATTTCTTATTAATAATCTATCTTCCACCTTTTTTTTCCCTTTCTTAATTATCATGTATAAGCAATTTGAGAAGGCAATAGTGCAATGTATCGAATCCAATAGTAGATTATTATTACTTAAAAATGCAGTATTGAAGTAGACTAACAAAGAGTAACGTTAGGTATTTTAAGATACAAGTCTCAAATTGAGTTCCAAATTATATGACATTCATTTATTGAAGAATAATTAAGTAATTTTACAAATTATAAAAATTACCATCTAATAGATGAATGATATATGACATTGAGTTCCAAATTATATGACATCTATTTATTGGAGAATAATTAAGTTATAAGACTAACAAAATCTTCTCCCTTTCCTTTTTATTGTTATTTATTGTTTGTCTTGTAATGCGGTATTAAATGCCGTTTGGATTAGACAATTTTTTTTTCCTTTCATGAGGAAACCGAGCACAACAATTTCCTTAAAAAATTTTAGTTCAGGAAATACAATAAGAAAAATTCTATGATATCATGATTACACTCACAATATCAATGCCATGATAAATAAAATTTATAAGATTAGTAAACGAAAGGTAAAACTAGTAGATTAATATGCTACATCTATTTATCAATAACACATCAGTTTAGTACTCCTATATTAATTTATTTATTTTACCTTCTATTTATAAACTTTATGTTTTACTTACTTAATTTATATTTTATTTTACACTTAATATTAATTTACAAGTTTTATGTTACATTTGCAAGTTTATGTTTAGTTTGTATCACTCCTATGCTAACTTACTTGTTTTATATTTTATTTATAGGTCTTGTGTTTTATTTACTTAATTTATAATTTATTTTATATTTAATGTTAGTTTACAAGTTTTATATTATATTGATAAGTTATTGTTTTATTTACTATCAATTTAGCACTCTTACGTTAATTTACTTATTTTACCTTTCATTTACAAGTTTTATCTTATATTCTATTTACATTATCTATGTTTTATTTTACACTTAATGTTGATTTATAAGTTTTATGTTATATCTATAAGTTTTTGTTTTATTTATCAATAATACATCAATTTACAACTTTTATATTGATTTATTAGTTTTACCTTCTATATACAGGTCTTATATTTTATTTCTACAATTTAAGTTTTATTTTACGCTTAATATTCATTTTTAAATTTAGTTATATCTACGAGCATTTGTTTTGTTTAACTAATAATATACGAATTTATTACTCCTATATTAATTTACTTATTTTATCTTCCATTAACAAGTCTTAGGTTCCATTTACATAATTTATATTTTATTTCACATTTAATGGTGATTTACAAGTTTTATGTTAAAGTTACATGTCTAATATTTTATTTACACAATTTATGTTCAATTACGGCATCAATGTCGTGATTTTAATTATGAAATTAAATTATTATTAATTTAATGTGTTGAGATCTCAAAGAAAAGTCTATAAGGTTAAATATGTACTCTAAATTTCTATTAAACGTAAAAACTTAAGCTAAAAATAAAGATTTGATGACAACTATTTGGGGAAGAAATAGAAGGCTAATAGGACAATGCCATGTGTCAATAAAGTTTGTTAATGGGAAAATCACAAGAGGAGGTCAGATTACACTAGGTACACCAAAGATTAAAATAGAAAACAGATTCCACCTTATCTAGGGCCAATAAGGTTGGAAATCACTATAAGAAATATTGCTTCCTCAGCTGAAAATTAAAGAACTAATAAGAAAACAACTTGTTGAAAAAGAAAGAGTAGCAACCTGCCATGCCTATAGGAGCCAAAACAGCTCACGCAAAGCAATT
This sequence comes from Murraya paniculata, assembly GCA_030449075.1. NCBI lineage: Eukaryota > Viridiplantae > Streptophyta > Magnoliopsida > Sapindales > Rutaceae > Murraya > Murraya paniculata. The sequence goes on along the minus strand of JAEVFN010000034.1, from coordinate 92,645 downwards.
GAGACCATTTGACCAATTTTGACACGTCATAGCTACAAGGCTACTTCTGCAGAGGCAGCCAGTTCCAGCACGTGTATGTGTGGACAAATTGCATGAATGAGTCAACTTATTCCCCAAACATGCTCCAAGGGCTCAAATGGCCACAAGCATAAAAGGACTATATCTTTGCCTATGGATAAAAAAGTGCCAATCAAATAACGCCAAGTGGTATGGTGATAGGAATACCCTAGACACACTTATATAGAAACGTTTTGGTTTTATCTTTCTAATTAACTAATAAACATGGTTAAGGTTATTCTTCAATCAAGAGCCAACACCATTGTTAAGGGTTTGTAAGCCCTTGACACAAAAAATAACACCAAAACTAACTTAAGCATCATAGTGTGGTCGCCAGTTATCAGTAACTCCACTTTGAATCCTCTCGTCTATATTTTTGCAGGTTAAACAAAGCTTCTGAAGTCACCTCACCTTAGATCGAAGCTCCACCGAGCTACCTCATCTCTTTTGTTCTTTCTCAAGCTTCTTGGAAGGGCCAAACAGACAACACACCTCGATTACACTAGGCACCATATCTAATCAAATACAAGTTTATTATGTTTACTTAGATCTACCTTTTACCACAAAATCTAGTTAAAAGAACAACATTTAAGGCTTAATGCAATTATATTACATAGTACTTAACAAAACATTACTCCTTGTTATTTTTAGGAATCTTATCACGTATAATATAGAAATTGAGAAAGTTTAAGTCCTTATTTAAAAACTACAGCTGTTGTAAAAAAATTAATTAATTGTAGTTATGAAATAAATACTGATAGTGTGTGGTAAATATGACTTGTAATTATTAATTTTCATAAAAAAAGTAAAAATATTTTAGATTTTTATCTTATAAATATGTGATAAAATTAACTTAACTTTCAATATTTATTTAAAAAGCCACATCAGCATTAAACACTCCAAAAGACACTTCAATTAGAACTTTCAAATAAGATATGCTTCTCACTCTTTAATATTTCTAAGTGAGTTTCTCTCTCTTTTACTAGTATTTTATTATTTTGTATTGGAGAGAGAAAACAGTTATAAGTATTAAATAAAAAAATAGCTATATAATGGTATTTTATTTTACCTATTAAATATTATTAAACTCATACACATCTCACGGCAAATATTTTTTTCTTCAAATTGTTTTATGTTTTCAAGTAATGGTATAATTAACGCTATGTGTTTAATTTATTAGTTACTAGTTGTTTTTTAATTAGCACGGATTAAATAAAAATGGACAAATATAACGGGAAAATCGTATTAAGTGTGCATCAATATAATTATTAAAAGATAAATGTATTTAAAACATAATAATAATAATAATGACAATTAAAATCAACAAAAATTACTTAGAAACAAAGATTTGACTAAAATAGTTGGAGTGATAAAATGGAGGGTAATTAAATTTGCTAAAAGGAAGGATATGATTAGAATAATATTAACTTGTCTTATGTGAAAAGCCTTTCAAAGGAGAGCTTACTTCTTCATTGTTCTATTTGCCACATAGGTAAGCAAATAGACATTTGAAGAGTAAAACTTGAAGAGACTTTTAATGATGCTCTAACTGTCGATAACTATTAACTTTATCATGTTAACTTCTTGGCAATCCATTATCATCAAATTTTGGTGGTGATTGGTGTTAATGGTAAATTCTCTTTTAGTCCTATATTTTAAATTAAGTACTCATTTAATTTTTATATTCTAAAAAATACATTAAAACATCTCTGTAGTTAAATATATTACATTCTTACCCTTTGTTTTCTTTATTTTTATAATAATACCCTTTGTAATAATATTGTTAACATTAATTAATTTATTCTTAATATTAATTAATTTACCAAAAAAATTAATTAGTAAATTAACCAATAATTAGTTATTAGTAAATTAACTAATAAAAATAATTGTGAAAGAACTAGAATTTTTCTGTCCTTATGTAACAATCTTATTAATAATTATTTAAAATAAATTAATATTAACCAAATTAAAGCAATGTTTAATATCTTTGCAACAATTTCACTAATAATTATTCAACAAAAAGTAATTTACAAAATTAATCGTAAAAGTAAAACAATAATATAAAAGTTTGTGCAAAAATTTTTCTGGAAAATTATTTTTTTCTTTTCATTAATATCTCTAATAATATTATTGTAAGACTATTATTGTAAAAGAAAAGAAAAAGTAAGAGTAGGACTGTTATATATTTAACAGCAAGGGTATTTTCAAGTATTTTTTAAATATATGGACAAAACAGTCACTACCTAACTTAAAGTATAAAAACTAAATGACCATTTACTTGATATTAAATTTGACACCATCAAAGTCCTCATCTCTAGATCTATGCAACAATACACTATACATGTTTGATCACCCTAACTCGGCATCGTTGTTACGACTTACCACCATCACCTTTAGGTACACTGGTTGACTAGAAATATAGTGATGTTGATAGTGAGTCCTAAATTAGTGCTATTTGATAGAAGTGAGTTATTGAAACAGAAACTTTTAACTATAAATTTATGTTGAAGGAGAGATTTGTATAGCTGTGTGAAGCCAACGATGAGGATATTAATACAATGGGGATTCTAATGCTATTAAATTTAACTGTGTGTGTGTGTGTCTCTCTATATAATTATTTTCAGGTGTTAGCCGCCATCTTTTTCTTTTAATGCAGGTATACTATTAAGTTATATAATTTAATAGAGTTAATTTTTAATGCACTATAAAGTTATAGGTTTAATAATATTAAAAAATAACTCTATTAAACTACACGGCTTAAAAACAAGTTCGCATGAAAAAAAAAAACAAGGACCCTCGCACTAGAATATATATATATAATTATTCTTTAGTAACATCCTCACTTTGTTAAAGTGGGACGTAAAATTTAAAAAAAAAGTTTTCAATTTATTAAAATGTGTTTTTTTTTTTTTGGTAGAGAAAGAATATTTGTACTTTATTAAAATCCAACATTTCATTCAATCTTATAAAATGAAGTGGGGCACACCAAACTCCCCGCAAACTTACATGCAACGGTATACTGTCAACTAGGTAAAATTAGGCCTCATTAATAATTGTTTGGATAATTTAACCAACAAGCACACGATTCTGATGTACATTAATCAAATCAAACATTAAGTTTTTTATACAATTTCCTTATAGATACCCAAATTTCAAAGCTATAAATATTGAAAAATTAATAAACAAAGGTCGAAAATGGGTAGGTTTGGCAAAAGAATGGAAATTTCGTTTCACTGTTAACTAATTGATTTTGACAATCTTTTAAAGACTGTAATTTTTTAAAGACTTTTTTTGTATATGTATTTTAATAATCATGTATGTTGAATATTTATTCTTTTTTTTTTCTAGTTAATGACCAATCACATACAAATACTTTCTCTAGTAAAAATTCAGATGGAGAGATGATCTAAGTCCCTGCACTTGATTATTACTCGTCCAAAATAAGACATTAATTACACTGATTGGTTAATTAATAATATTTTTAGGGGTAGATGCTAATTTAATCCTTATATTTTAAGTGTCTTATTAGAGCTTTTACAATACCCTTAAACAATATTCTTGGTGATATTACTGGAAGGAAAAAAATGTTAATTTATCAAATTAAAACTAAAATTAAAGTAATTTTTTTTATTATTACTTAACACTAAAATAAATTAAAAACTAGATTAGATGTTCATTATTATTATTTTTCTTTTAGGGTTAATTTGGCAATTTAAATGTCTTTATAAATAATTATTAGCAAGATAGCAAGGTATTATAAGTAGCTTTAAGTTGACTGGTATTAATTTATTTATAAATAATTATTAGAAAGATTGTTGTAAGGGCATGAAAAATACTAGTTCTATTAGATTGATAATTCTTGGTTAATTTTGTAATTAATTTTTTTATAAATAATTTAATTAATGCTCTAAAGATAGTAGCATGGGTATTATTACTGTAACGACAAAGAAAAATAAGGGCGAAAATATCACATATTTAGCTAATGGACACTTAACTCAAAAATATAAAGTCCAAACGAGCATTTATTCCATTTTTAGTTTTTATTGTTATGATCATTTTTAATAATCACCTATCAAAACTCCACATATAGTAATTAATTGGTTCCCTTATATCGTTACACACCAAAGTGGGATAGAAGTTATACCCCAATTTTATCTCCATAAAATAGTCGAGTTAGTTAAGGAAAAACACAATGAAATTCTAAGGTTTGTTCACATCTATACATACATCGCCTTGATTTCAAGAATATTTATGCAAATTCTTTTTTGACAATTATGCCCTAAAATACCCAAAAATTGACTTTAAATTTTATGTCGTAAATATAAATATGATAATAAACATAATATATGAAAAAAAATACATTTTGACAAATTTTTATTAATAACAAACAAATTTAATTTAATATCATTAATTTGTTAGACAAATTATAATTTATTTGAGATGTTAAAATCTAAAAATAATTGTATCTAATATTCAATTTAACTATCAAAATTGATGAGCTAACTTGAGAAGAATTTCTAGACTAAGAATATATGCTTTGAGGCAACCTCAACTCTTGAGCTAGTTTTGGGTATTAATTAAGTTTGTCAACTTATATATAGCATTAGAGTCAAACTCATCCTGCGTAAGCTTACACTATCTTTTCCCACATTGGCAGTAACAGTTCTCACATTGCTAGAGATTAGAGAGTGGATTAATCTGAAATTATAGTCCTGGGATTTTCTTAAGTAAACACATTTTGAGTTACAAAGCCCAATTTAAACCCATGATATGTTTTTAGCCAAAAGATGATAATATGTCCTCAATTGTTGGGTAGGACTATTATGTTTAGTATCAAAGCCGACTCGTGATCCCACATCAAGAGAGCGAGAAGAGTTTTGAAAAGTTAATAAGTGATACTTTTGGAATGCAAAGACTGATGGTGAATATGAGATATTCCATGTATTAGAAAATCAATCAATACCTATTAGGAGTCCAAACTATGAGAATATAAGGTACCTTTTGATCATATATGTCTGTTTAAAAACATTATTTAAGAAAACACTCTCATCAAAAGTTTGGATACCCTCTTATATGGATATTAGTTAAAATTTCAAAATGTTTAAGTTGCAAAGCTGACACAACATTAAGGTAAGTATTTTGAATGGTAATGTTATAGTTTTTAAAATAATTGTTATTAGTTGTGCCGTAAAAATATCAATTATAAAGAAAATTAGTTAAACGTTTGATAAAATTTATTTTTAAAAGTGCTAAGAATTTTAAAAGCAGTCATACTATTAAGTTACTATAAGAAATATAAATGACTAAATTGAACATAATATTGAATAAAATTTATTTTCACATTTATAACACATGTATATAAAATATTTTTTTATTTTGTATATATAATAATTGATAACTAAATTAAATATTTTATGTTATAGTTTTTTTTTTTGGTTATCTCAATATAATTGGTAATAATAATAATCTCTTTAAATTAATTATTTTATTTCCTAATTAATAAGGATAATTTTAGATTTTTATAATACATATGAGAATATATCTGGAATTGTATTAAGTACAAAATTGATTCTCAAAATCATATTTTGACAAGTTAATCATTTCTTACTTTTTAAAATCTACTGTAGGATAGGGTGACTTTTTAAAAAATGATTTATGAAAAAATTTAGAAAACACAAAAATTAGTTTTTATTTTTTTAAATTCACTTTTGAGCCTCCCATAAATAATCTCAAATAGATCCTTACTAAGTTTAGATACAAATTCTCAAAGGATGTAATATTTTACGTGTCATTTAATAAAATAATAATATTAAGTTTTACTTATTATTTAGCCGTTAAAAATTGATATCACACCAATTAATTAATATATAAATTTTGTCTTCTAATTTTGTAAGGATGTAGGATTATTGTTTTAGTGGTGCTATTTACACTCTAAAATTTACTCTGTATACTTATTTACTTAGAACAAGACACACTTTATTAAATCTCAACAAATAACCTTCATTATTTTTTTCAACACCCACTCTATTCTTCTTCTTCTTCGTTTTCTTTATTTTTATTCTCTTGTTTTACCTTCTTAAAATAAATATTCAAGATAAGATCTGAAGAAAGAGATCACAAATCTTTCAGAACACTAAAATATTTCAAGGATGAATTTGTAGCTGTAGATGTATTATTAATTGATAACTTAAGAGTTGCAGCAAATTGTTTTATCCTTTCATGAATGTTTGTTTTTCTCATTTATGAATCATCATTCTTGCTATCTGAATATTCAGTGTAAGCTATAAGTTACAAAATCTATTATTATTTTTTAATTAATGTGATTTGTGAGAGGTAATTAAAGCTCATTGGTGAAAATTGGAATGTTGATCCGTTTACTAGTGAAGAATGTACAATTCTTGTTTTGTATCTCCCATGAGCCTAAGATGATGAATTGATGGAGAAAATAAAAAATTAGGATTTGTAATAAATGGCTGGGTAAATTTTTTTTGTAAAAGTTAATTAAGTAAATATCCTTTTGAGTAATTTCATGAAAGGGTATTTTTGTAATAAAATATATATGAAAATAAACATTGTTCAAAGTATTTTTTAGAGCACAAATAGCCCCACACTTATTATTTAGTGTTGGCAAATGATTTCATGTTATTAATCAAAATATGACAAAATAATCATTCATTTTGATTTTGGCCGGGAAAATGTTTAGACGAAGCTATGAAGTAGATGTGGAGCATGAGCATAAATGTATAAGCTCAATAATTGGCACTCAATATTTTATAGTGTTAATAGTAAAATTGGGAAGTAGATGTGGAACATGAGCACACATGTATAAGCTCAATAATTGGCACTCAATATCGATCTTTATAGTGTTAATAGTAAAATTAGACTGGCTGAGGTAGCATTTGTAGTATTATATTGAGCCTTACAAAGTCTTGAGTATGGTACTCTATGACTTGGCCTATATATGATTTGAAAATTATAGCACATCATTTTCAAATGCATAAACAAGATTTGCAAGAAAACTATACTACTATTTAATGTTCACATAGAATATAGAAAAGCTAGCCTGTCCTTTGACTCTTGTGTTAATTGTTGCAGTACATAAATGTATCCCTAGTCTCCAAATACCAAGGTTTCTGCTTCCAAACAAAGAAAAATAAAGAGAAATGGGCAGGGCTCCTTGCTGTGACAAAGCAAATGTAAAGAGAGGGCCGTGGTCACCTGAAGAAGATGCAAAGCTGAAGGAGTATATAGAGAAAAATGGAACAGGAGGGAACTGGATTGCTCTTCCTCATAGAGCTGGTGATTAATATTATTTATATTGTTCATTTTCTTTATATTTTTTTTGTGATTATCTTAATTAATATAATGGGTTTGGTTTGTTTGATTAATTAGGTCTGAAGAGATGTGGGAAAAGCTGCAGATTGAGATGGCTTAACTATCTGAGACCCAACATCAATCATGGAGAATTCTCTGATGATGAAGATAGAATTATATGCAGCCTCTTTGCCACCATTGGGAGCAGGTATATTTCTTTTTTTTTTCCAATTTTCCCATTTTTTAATTATTTTTTCTTTTTCTCTTTTACCTCATTAATTTCCTTTAATTTTCTTTTCTTTTTCTGAGCGGGCTGTATGAATTTTATATAAGGAGATGGAAACAACAAATTAACACAAAAAGAGCAAGCTTCCCATGCTTCGCGCTTCAAATATAAGCTACTAATTTTACTTTCCTTTTTCCTTTTTTTTTTTGGCTTTACTTTTATGTGAAACTTGTATGCATGGGAATTAAGTTTAAATCTCAGTTATAGATTTCTTGTTACACAAAAATTGCAGGTGGTCAACTATAGCAGCTCAGTTGCCAGGCAGGACTGACAATGATATCAAGAACTACTGGAACACCAAACTCAAAAAGAAACTCATAGGCATAGTCAATCAACAATCTCAAATAAAAACTCACCAAGCTGCTGTTTTTTCATCTCTTTTTCAAATATCTTCACCGCCATCACCATCACCATCACCAACAATATCATACAACTGCAACAACATCAACACTGATTACACCACCGCAGCCAGATCTTTTATGGGCATTGAACCCAATTCATCATTTTCAAACAGTCTGTTATTGAGCTGCAATTCTACTGCTGAGCATCAAGTGAAAGAAAACACTTTAATGTTTGGAGGTGATCAAGCTAGCTGCAGCTCTTCAGATGGAAGTTGCAGCAACCAGCAGATAAACCATGGCAAAGAATTTGATTATGAATACTATGGTGGTAGAAATAATAAATTTGAACAAATGGGTTTGCAGAATAACTTCTTTTACAGTGAGGTTGAAGAAGACAACAAGTTCATGATTTCAAAGGTTGAAAATCCGTTGGATTATGGACTTGAGGAGATTAAGCAGCTTATCAGCAGTTCAACTAGTAGCTGTAACAACTTTTAGTTTGATGAAAACAAGACAGAAGAAAAAGTCTTGAACTATTAAATGATGCCGACTATGAGTAAAATTACAAACAAAAAGTTTTTGAAAATGGGTAAAGCAATAAAGATGGCTGAATATTCAGATTTAGACTAGCTAATTTGTGAATTAGTTGTGTTTGAGACTTTGGTGCTTTCGATGGAAAAAAACTTTAGATTTGACTGGTAGAAAAAAGTTTCATTTGTTCATTTCTTTTTGTTAAATGATGTATTATATATAATTGGCAGCTACAGTAGTGATTAACTGCAGCAAAATAAATGTCATAGAAATTAGAGAAGCTGGGTATCGTCTAATTTCAACTTTCAAGAAATAATTTCGAAGTTTGTGCGATAAAATAATCTTGGGCGCTCTAGTTCCGTATTAATTTATTGTGGCATGTATATTTTCCTTAGCAACGTTGTTAGTCAATACAAAGAGAGAGAGTCTTTCAAATCATGGCTGCATCTTCATCATCAAATCCGATCATTCCTGTTACTCTATCGTCTATTTTGCCCCTTCCTCTTTCATGTTCAAAGCAAATAGCGTTTAAAATAAAAAATTTAGTATAGTATTCATATATTCTAGAGTCAACCCAGATCAGTGAGTCTTCTATGCCTCTTCTTAGTTCGTATTCTTTATATAAACTTAATACATCTCTAGTCCATAGCATCCGTACTCTTATTTTCACTAAACGTCCTTCTCTTAAAGAATATATCCAATCTTCCAGACTTAATTAGTGTGCTCTTTAGTCTACCATGGCAGAACAATATGTAACACTGGAAATTCTCTCAGATCTCATAACCTCATCGAAACGTGAGGGTTATACTCATCTTCACCTTGGAGGAATTCGTTTGATCCTTACTTTACATGGCAGAAAAGGTCTACCTGTCACAGCACGTCTTGCTCTCCTTGACACCAGATTTAAAGAGTATCAACATGCTGTTATTGGCACAGTACTCACTATTCTTCATGCTGGAAGTGCGTTATTGACCTTTTACTCAAACTTCAATCTTTCCTTACAAGATCCAAACCTGTCTACTGCCTTAAAAGTTCAAATCCAGTTATAATGAGCTGAACAGACGGTTACCTCAAAAATGGCTACCCTTTACCATCAGTTGGTGTATCGTCTCTAGAATCACGCTCTTGCTCTACCTTCTCCCTACACTTCCACAGAAACCGTCATGATTCTTGCAGAGACTGAAACCACTCCAACTATTGTTCAAATTCCCAGACAGATCTCAAAATCTGAACTTCTGAAGCTTATGCCTCTGGAATGGCTTATCAACTATGAACAGTTCCACCAAAATTCTCAGCCTCTTCAAACTACCAGTGCTATGTTTGAAAAAAGGAATGATGGTTCTATTAGGATGACTCTTAAGTCTCTTTAGGCTAATTTAGAAACTTAGTTTGCTCCCAGACTATCCTATTCTTTAATGATACAAGCTGTTTCTACACAGCAAGAGTCTCTTCCAATCTCAGCCTTTGGTTCTGATGGATATCCTATTTATCTTGCCAAAGTAAATTGTCATTTCATATGGGCTGTTCCTCATTCTGGTTTGTGTGATCCAGGATGCCCGTGTGCTTATGACACAGATTCAGATGATGATCAAGATGACCAATGCAGATGTCGTCGTAGGAAAAAGAAAATCATTCATTCAAGATCTCCTTGTAGATCTCTTTCTCCTCCTACTCCAGAGCCTCCAAAGCCTACTCCTCCTTTGCCAATTCATCACAAAGCATTAAAAATCATCAAAGCCAAACAAACTTGTTCTCCTTAACCATGCAGATTTCAATTACCTCCACTCTTACCAACTCCTCCACAGATCTTAGACTGTTATATGTTCTCATCTGCCTCAGCCACTTATCAAACACAGTTCCCTTCCTTAGATAAAACCACTGATTCTCAAACCAAAACAACAACCCGACCTTTTATTCCTTCTCCAATTACTTCAAATGGTTAGCTTGAAGAACCAAAACCCTTTGAAGCAGTCCTCAATTGGCAAACTCAAAACGCCATTGGTTAGAACACTGTCTTAGAAAACCTTGATTCAAAAATCAACACTGTTACAAACCAAGTCCAGTCTACAACAAAGAGGATTGATCACATCTCATCCCAGTTGGAATAGATGTATGAAAACCTCAAGAACAGGGCTCAACAATTAGATTATGAATTGAGAAAGATGATTCAAGACAGATATTGAGGTCCTGAGTTCAACTAGAAAGAAGCTGAAATTCAGAAATTGAAAGCTAAATTATCTCGAATTGAAGCTGAAAAACAACCTCCTCCACTTTTCTCATCCACAGCCCAACTCCCAGCTTATCTTTCTTATTTCAACCAATATCAATCTTTCCACACACCTTCCAGATATAATCAACCCACTGACTACTCAAAAATGTTTGGGATGACTTATAAACTCTTCCAGAAACCTCATCGCCTCCTAAACCAACATATACTCCTAAGCCAGCAACCACAGATGTTCCTCCTGTATCTACTACAATTCTAATAACCTCTACAGCCTTTTCATCCTATGTTCCTCAAACCACACCATAGTCACCACAGCATACCTATATTCCTCAATCTGTTTCTCCTATACAACCTGTACCTACCTTTCCTAAAAAAGACAAGCAACCTGCTAATCAGTTCACAACCTAATTGCTTTCTTCAAATCTTCCTCCTGAAAAAGAAGATCCTTTACCCGAGTCATCACAGTCCTCCAGTGGCTTCACTTTATCTGAACTAGAATCAGTCTGAAACTCAAATGAAGAACCTGCTGATGTTACCCATCTTATGATGGTTGACACACTCAGAGACACTCCTATGTCTCCTCCTGAAGATCCTCAAGATGATAAACCACCAATTATTAATGCAGATGACCTGCCTCCTCATCCGGCCTCTGCACACAATCCTTATTCTAAACCAACAAATGATCCCTGGTTCACATTTGATGATCTACCTCGAGCCAAATGGCCTACTAGACTCTAAGAGTTTTCAGCTTGGCTTGATGTCCAGCTTATCAGACCAAATCTTACTTTGACCTCTGTTATCAGAGAATTCACCTCACGGTTTATTGTATCTCTCCGTGATTGGTTTGACAACCTTGGTGAATACAGACAATTGCAAGTTGTCCAGTTTCCTAAAGCCTCTCATATCTTAGGTTTACTCTATGAAACTTTCATTGGTGAATCTGTCACAGCTCCTGAGATTGCCAAAAAAGAATTCATGCAAATGAAATGCTGTTCCCTCTAACAGAAATATCTTAATTATCACTTCAAAAGAATATCTACGCTGTTTTTATTGCCTCCGCGCCCAAGGAGCTTCAGACTGAACCTCAACGACATTTTCATGTTCACCGGCTCAGTGTTGACAATCTGTCCCTTGGAAAGATTTACCAGTTCATTCTAGCCTGTCTCGACAGACTTTGTGAACAGAAAGAATTTTTCAAAGATCTTATTCAAAGCAAACAACCTCTCAAAAGTGCTTGCAAAAAATCTCATCTACAAATCAAATGTAAAGATGAGAAGAAGTGTCATTGTCCTCCTAAAAAGTCCAAACACTTTGAGAAACACTTCCACAAATTCAAATCCAAACACAAGTCCAGAAAACCCTTCCGATTTTTCAGAAGAAAATATCCATCCCAGACTAGACAAGTCAAAAATAGTCGTTGCTTTATTTGCAAGAAAAATGGTCATTTTTCTAAAGACTGTCCAAATAAACCACTGAAATCTACTCGTCTCCTTTATCACCTCCAGTCAGAATTATCTCCATCTGATGATGTTGAGTCTTTATTCTCTAAACAAGAAGTTGCAGATCAAAACACTGCTTTTGCTTTGGCTTTTTCTGACAGTGATGACAGTCTTATTGAAAATTATGACATTATCCATATTGTGCGAGAAGTTTCTCCCTCTATGCACATCCAGCCTCTTGTCCCTTCCATACCAATCCATATTTTTCCTACCAAATATGACAAGCCTGTTACAACCATTGGTTTTATAGATACTAGTTCTCAATGCAGCATGCTCCATACTTCTATCCTTCCATCCCAATTTTAGGAAAAACAACTGTTCCAAACGGGCTTCATTACTAAAAAGCCCATTGGTATCCAACTTTTTCCAAACTGTACCATATGGTCCAAAGTCATTGGATCAGACCTTCCATACAATGACCTTCTCATAGGCTTTGACCTTCTGAAAAAAGCCTCCAAAATCAGAATTACTGTTGATGGTATTTTCTTCAATAAAAAATATAAGGCGTGTACAAATGTTTTACGTTTGTATTCCCTTACCAATACTGCACCATCATATCAGCCCATTTCCTATAAGTTCCTCCAATTTTGTGCTAATTCTCATACTCAGTTTAGCCATCCTTCTTTGCTTTGGAAAAATCATGCTTTCTTTGTTAAGCTTCCTTTTAAGCTTAATGAGGATATTATTCCAACCAGAGCAACCCATCCAGGAGTGACACCCATCGATCTCCAGCTTGCTCAGCAAGAATGTGCCTAACTACTCAGTCAAGGTCTCATTGAGCCTACCAATTCTGCTTGGCCATGTCAAGCAATTTATGTGGAAAAAAAAACAGAAAAAATTCATGGAAAGAAATGTCTGGTCATTGATTACCAGCCTCTGAATTGTTTCTTAAGAGATGACAAATTCCCATTGCCAAAGATTCAGTCTTTGTTCATCCATCTCCAAAAAACAAAGGTATTCTCCAAGTTTGATCTTAAAGCCGATTTTTTGCAACTTAGTGTTCACCCTGATGATCGACCTAAAACTGCTTTCTGAATACTTAATGCCCACTATCAACGGAAAGTCATGCCTTTTGGTCTTAAGGTAGCTCCTTCTATCTTTCAAAAAGCCATGATCAAAATCTTTGAGCCCATCATGTATAACTCATTGATTTACATTGATGACATTCTCCTGTTCTCAAAAAACTGATGAGTCACTTCTTTGAAATCTTGAACTCCCATGGCGTTATGCTATCCGACAAAAAGAGCATCCTTGGCCAACCTTCAGTTGATTTCCTTGGCATGGTTATCTCTAATGGACACTATCAGTCTGGCCATACATTGCTCAGGAATTATTGCATTTTCCAGATCATGATTTCACAAGGAAACAAATCCAACAGTTCCTCGGCATTATTAATTATCTCAGAGACTTTATCCCTAAAGTTTCTGTTCACACCAGCCAGCTGTCCCTTATTTTGAAAAAAAATGCTCCACCTTGGGGTCCTGCACAACCTTTGGCCAAAGAATTCTCCAGACAGATGGCAATGACCACTTTTGGAGCTCTTGATGGAAAAGAACACTTTTGTGCTCATGCCAGTGGTCAGTTCAAAGAATCAGAAAAGAATTATCACATGATTTATAAAGAAATCTTAGCCGTGAAGTATGTCATAAAAGAATTTGAGTTCCACCTCATCAGCTATCACTTTTTGGTCAGATTAGATAATTCTTTTTTCCCAAAGATTCTTGATTTCAAAAACAAAACACTACCTGACAAAAGACCGTTCAGTCTAAAAAATTGGGTTTCTCAGTATGACTTCTCTTTGAAGCATATAAAAGGAGACCAGAACCTTGTCCCTGACCTCCTTACCAGACCTCAAGCACAACCTTTCCTCCAAATCTCATCCCAACTATCTTTCCAATAATAGCAATGGTTGCTCCTCTTCCAAACCACGCTCTCATAATCAAACCTTTTCCTTTAAACATTACCTTTTCAAGCCTTGATCAGATTCAGGATTATGCAAAAAGATTTGTGCACAGATATCTGTTCAAAGTCCAACATCTCCGTCCTGAGAGTTTTTTATCTTTTCATCTTGACTGTATTTTTCTTACAGGTCTTCTCCTTCATCCTTACAAAGGTCTAACAGAAGATGAGTTATGGTACATGTGGTGTCTCACTGTCCTTTATGCCACTACCATCACCTTTCCCATACTAGCCTTAAAAGACCACCCGAACAAACCAGAAAATGCAACCTCACTCCTCTGGACCTTCCTTGAGTGGTTTGCACCTATTCCATGGTGGCGCTCAGAACTTTTAAAACTTAGTCAACATCACCATCTTCACCTCATCTCTATCATTGAAGCAAAACAATATGTTTTTGTTTTCATTGCTCATCATCCTTACTTCTAGCATCCAGTTACAAAATTATTCTGGACTTAGAATCAACTGTATGAATGGAGTACCTTTCCCAGTATTTTTTCTCTTCAGTATCATTCTCACATTATCTCCAACCTTAAAAAGTTTTTGTATGACCTGAACCATTATACTCCTCTATCAATCCTCATCCACCATACATCTCTTGGTCCTCAACATGAAATGCTCTTTGTTCTAACACCTGGAAAACAAGGAATCGGAACCCATACAACCAACAGTCCTCTTGCTTAACAAGGAATTATGATCAAGACCCATGGGAAGACTTATGTCTCTATTAGCTCCACCTTCTCCAAACATGCATCATGCATCCACCTCCAACGCTAATGCATCCTCCTCATGTGGTAAAGCTATCATGGATACAGACATCTCTGAAGCTTTGGATCCTCCAGCAGATGACCCTCTCTGTGGTCCCAGACCCAGTACGCCACGTGGTCTCAGATATAGTGACAGTACAAACAACTCATCCGATGATGAAATTAATCTTTCTCCTTCTCACTTTACCTAAAGTGGCCAGCTGTCGACTACTTTTCTACTTTATCAAAAGTTGTGTGTCGTGTTATAACAATTACGCAGCTACTTTATCAAAAGTTGTGTGTCGTGTTTAAATCATGTAACTTTACTAAAGTTACTTTGCGGTTTTCTTTATTTACTTTTCAAAAGCAGCTTTTACTTTATTGTAATGATGATAGCAAATGTGCTTGTTAGCTGTCTCTTGGCTTTTCCTTCCACTTCTCCTCTATATAAGATAAGTCTCTCATTTGTAAAACTAAGTTTGAAAAAATAAGTGAATACAATATCCTTTGATGTTTACTTCGCCTATGGCTTTCTAACTCTCTCCCTCTCTCTCTCTAAATGGCTGTCTAACCTCTTAGTTTAGGAAACTACCCTTGTAGTTCACCTCTATCGAGGATCCTGTGTATCGGAACGTTGAACAACCGTCGTCTTTTTAGTCGTCATACCTGGTTTCGAAGATCACCGTTGTGCCTAGGATAGTTGTTTAGGTGTAAAAGGAGGGTTAGGGGCATGAGTATTGATGAGTCTATCGAGTATGTCGTGTTTAAGACTGCCGTTACATTAGGTTACCAAGTATATCGGGTTTATTGATCCAAATGATACTTTGTACATCATTGTAGTAAGTAATGAATAAATAAAGAGAAGATTTATTATCGGATACAATGAATTTTTTCTTTTTTTCATTGGAAAGGGTTTCACCTACAATAGCTACAGTGGGTTCCTCACATCCAATGCTTCATTAGATCTTATTGTGTAGTGTTTGAACTTATGTATTATTGTTATGCATTGCTCTAACTTCGGCTTGAATGCTAAGGATTATATTAACTTAAACTTAATACAATCCTGTATAGACTGTATTTACGCCCGCATGACATTGTATTTTAAGCCATTATTGGCTCTTTAATGAAAGACATACTTTTCTCTTAAAAAACGAAAAAAGAAAAATAGGTTAGCCAATTATGGAGATGAAGGATGACTTGGATATACTGAGGCGTTATAAAACCTTTAGTTTTAGGTGAAAATATTTTCTTGACATTTTAGTGGACTATTCTACTTCCCTATTGTTTGTAGATTAATCCAATTCTTTGTTATGAAATATGATTTTAATTTGTTTGACGTGAAATAACATTATGTTCCTCTATTTAAAAAAAAAAAAAACATTTTACTGAATTCAAGTTAAAGTCAAGCATACACATCTTTGTTTGAATTCTAAAACATTTTACTCATTTCTAACTATTAATATCAGTCATTTTTTCACTGTCTTCCTGATTAATCAATTTTGAATTTGGTCGGGCCCAAGGTCAGGGCTTTTGTTAGATGTTTAAGGATCTCATCAATCAATAGTATTCTAAAATACCTTGATGTTAATCCTAATCTCATCAGTCTTAAAAAAATGTAGTCAATCTTACACTGAATAAATCAATGTAATATAACATAATCATTGCCTCATCGTTTTTTTGCGCATCTTATCCCTTTGTACAATATAATTTGGTGGCATATGTAACGTGATAATATATAAATATACAAGGGCATGATTTTTTTATGGAAACTTAATTTAAAATTAAGTTTTATTTACTGTATAATAGAACTCTTGTTACCGTTTCAAATTTGAAATTTAGTGGCTGATCCATGTGATGACTCAATAAGGCAGGCATCAATTGTTGACAACCCTTTGATAAAGATTTGTGGCTTTGTGGGGCATGGAGAAGAAGGAAATTTGAATAGAAAATGCGTTGGACTGCAATTACAAAACACAATTAGGAGAACACAGATATAAAAAGAAAATCAAATAGAATCATAATTAAACAAAAGATAATGCAAGTGGTTGTGAATCCTCTCATTTTTTCGGAAGCATGCAGTCCAAGATCATATGAGGCCCTCCGCGTATCACTGGCGGATGGGTTTAGCTGTTTTGGTTAGACCAAAATGTAAAGTTTTTACATATTTTCCGTGAAAAACTGAAAAGCAACGTTGAAAGATGAATGCATTGACCTCTTCTTTAGTTTTGTTTGCTTCTCCATAAGGCTTTAGGTTAATGAGGTTTGCCAGCTGTAGGCATTATTTAAGAGAAAATTTAGTGGAATAGACCACTGAGGTTATATTAAAAGGTATAATAATAGGTCTCATTGTAAGACTATTGGAAGGTTTCACTTTAGAATTTATAAATTTTAATTTTAAAAAAATAGTGAGTTCATTTAGAGTTACGTGCTTGTTTAATTTTTATATATTTTAAAAAACCTTAAGACATTTTTGTTAATAATTATATTATAATTATATCTTTTCTTTTTTACTTTTATAATAATAAAATAAACTTCAAAGTAAAATAAAAATTAAATTACTTGTTATTATTTTACTTTCAATATTAATTTGGAAAATTAATTTTTTACAAAAGAATTATTAGTAAGATTATGAAAATATATCAAATATTACTATAAATTGAATGGTATTTATTTATTTATTTATAAAGAACAATTAGCAACGAAAAGTACCAATTGTTTCACATTGATGTTTATTTCATAATTTTTTAAAAAGTAATTATTGATTAATTTACTAATTAATCATCTTTATAGATTAAACAATCAATATAAAAAACATTGTTGTAATGGTGTTACTACAAAATTAAAAAAAAAAGTAAGAATGTGAGATATTTTTAAAAATATTAAAATTAAATAAATTTACATTTAAAGACTAAACAAATATTTTTCATTTTATTACATTATCAAATGATTAGTTCTACCATCTTCATAGACAAGGTAAGTTGGCCGCGGCCTCATAGAAAATTTTCTCCTTATTCATTTAATAAAGGTAAAGGCCAAAAACAAAAGAAAATGTTTTCTAGGGATGTCTTTTCTAGCGAAGTGCAAAAGGTCAAAAGGAGGTGGTGCCACCTACCGACCTTGTGAAAATTGTAATTTCATAGAATAGTTTCAATCACGTGGAATTTTTAATTATGATATGACATTCTAAACTTTTTCTCTCAATAGCAGGGACCAGCAACAATACATTAGTGTAAAGCCTTGATATTATACTCCATTGAATGATATCCAAAGTTAGAAATAGCCTATGATTGGCCAATTTTTAAGTAGGTCCTTCTAATTACATACACACATTTATAATGTAACTATTAATTTTTTTATTATATTTAGTAACAGTTTAATTTTTATCTTACACTTTTTAATTTGTCCATTTCAACCTCAATTCATTTCTCTTTATTTTAGTTCCTCATTCTTTACACTCTAGCTTAGATGAAAAATGTAAGACATGCTTTTAAATGCTAGATTTTTATTATTTTTCTTCTTAATGTTAAAAATTTTTATTCATTATTACAATATGATTTAATTTAATGCTTTAATTCGTGGGAACTACTTTTCTCTCAGAAATTCTCTCAATCAAGTGTTATTAACCTTTAAAAAAGTAAAAAAAATAAAAATAAAAAATTATGATTTTTAAAAAAACAATTTCAATTACCAATTTGGCAACTATATCAAACCCCTAATTCTAAATAGCTATCTTCTTTATACACAATGTGTTTCTTTACGTGAGGTAGATGTTTTAGTGAAAGTTTTTAGTGAAAGTTTTAATGAATAACCTTCATGTATCTTTTTGTAGTAGTGATTCCTTATTACTGCATACTTGAGGTTTAATTTTCTTAAAAAGAATCTAAAAAATCCTTGACTAAAAATTTTAGCCCAACTTAGAAGAAAATCTTGGCTTTGCCCTCATTAATAACTATTGATAGGTGTAAAAGAATAGTTGAGATAGAATGCGAACAAACATTAGTTGGATAAAGAAATTGGTCAAAATGGAAAGGGATCACATTCTCTACAATTTAGTATTGAAAATATGAGTTAACAGAGTTTCATTGACATCCCAAATCAGTTGGAACGGTAACACCAGTAAGCAAACTCAATGGCGATGAATAATGGCTTGAAAATAGTGATTTTGTTATTTAACTCAAAGTTACAGCTAACAACATAAAACTTACAATAAAGAACAAAAATGTTGCATCCTGAAACGTAGTAGTTCTTACCATCTGACTAGTTCTCAAAAAATTTATCAAGCATGTATGAAGCACCATCCTAAAGACCAATTCTCGCTCCTTTATGAAAGCTTTTTTAATGCGATAAAAAGCAAAGTAGATCGAGCTTCAAGACACAATGATGCTGTTGCGAGGTTGCATTATAAATACAATAGTTTAGAACAACAAAAGAAAGAAAATTGATGAACAAAATATGAGACAACAATTGGATTGCTCTCATTGTGCCCACTTACAAACTTTGTATGTTGCTTTTGTATAGGGAAATCCTCTATAGTCCTTTACCTAATTTAACTTTAATTAGTTGTCCGCTTTTGTTATTTAATTTGAATTCATTATCCAATAAGTGGCTTTGATACTAAAGTTGTTTGATGAAAAACTGTTAATTTTTTCACTAATTTTATCAAATATATTATTTAAAAATTATATCTATCAAAATCAATCAACTTTTATTTCATAGCTAGAGCTAATTTTTATAAAAATATTGTCATTTAAGCTAGAACATTAAAGTATTAAACAAACTCTGAGAATCCAGAGTTTTTGACCTAAAAGGCTCAAGATCAAGCGCCACTTGAATGGCTTTTCTCTTCAATAACTTAAAGATGGTTAAACAGATTTTCTAAAATGCTCTAAGTTACACTTAATTTTCTCATAAATTTAATGCTCATTTTCTATTACTATTGTTTCAAAGTCTAAAGTAAATTAATTTTTGAAAATTCATAAAACTATCATGAATCCCTTACTCACATAGAAAAACTATAAAAGTACCTAGTGACAGGGGATGGCTACTTTGCGCAGCAACCTTTGCGACATTTAGATAACTTGTAGTACAAAAGTTGTTAAATAAGTCTATCAAACTTTTTAAGATAGCTAAGCAAAGATAATTGTAGAAAAGCTAGAGAGAAGAAAGTGTAATGTAGCTAAAGAGACTGTACATACTCTTTAGGAACAGGACATATGGTAGAGATGAGAGCATTAAGAGGTATAGAAGATTTACTGATTTGAGCAGAGTCGGGAACATAAGAATATTCCATAGGATTTTCAATTTTAGATGTTGAGTGACGAGTACAAGATCGGGTGGTGTGTTGTACAAAATGACAAGTGTCATGTCCTATTTATAGGGAGGCTTGCCTAGTTCTAGAGGGTTTCATGCAACTTGCGGAACATACCTAAATATCTAGATATTTACAACGGTAAATAAGTGTAGATGATTCTAAACATATACAAGTGCTAGAGTGTGCTAGAAAATTCTGAAATTAGGCTAAGTGAGCACTTCTTCGCCTGGCTTTAGGCTATTGGACTCAGAGACCTAGGTGGGCAATTGCCTAACGCATCGTACCTCACTTTTAAGTGCATCTTTGGGAGCCAATTTAACCTCTTTTTCTAGGAAATTCGAGTGGCCCATAACATCCTCCCCCACCTATGCTCATGGAGTCTTCATTGCATTCTCGTGTTTGAACCTTTAGATATGCTTTGTGAATTGCCATAGGTCTTCTTCACATTCCTAAGAGGCTCCAGTTTCATGGAGATTTCTCCATCGGTACACCCTTCTTCGGATTACCCGATCAGTAAGGATGTATTCCACATCTTTGTCGAACATGGTGACAATAGCTGTTGGGACACATTTTAATTCTTTGCAGTTTGGGTCTCCCACATCTCCGTGGTATGACTTAAGTAGACGTACATAGAAGACTAAATGAATCTTGAGCCTCAATAGAAATTGGATTTGGTATGAGACTTTGCCCACATGTTGGACAATCAGGAAGGGTCCTTCGTATCACTTTACTAACCCCTTGTGAATTTTCGCTAAGTTTTAAATTATTAGGGTAAGAGCTTGATCATCGCTTGATCGCCTTCCTTGTACTAGACGTGGCATCTCTTTGTGTTTCGTTTTCCATCTTTCGTGTAGTTTTGTTGAGATAAGCTCAGGTGATGTTCACTTCCTCCTACTCTTTCCTCCATATGTCGAGACTGTGGCATTGGGTCATAGGTTGAATCCCATGATGATATGGAATAGATGCTTGCCCATAGCCTTGCTCCACTGAATGTTGTATGAGAAATGAGCAACATGCAGCTATTTTACCTAATCTCGCTGATGAGCGCACATATGATGCCTTATATACATCTCGAGTAGGCCATTATATACATCTCGAGTAGGCCATTATGCACTCAGTCTATCCATTAGTTTGTGGATGAAAGCTCATCGAGAACTTAAGGTTAGTTCTTGACAACTTGAAGAGCTTCATCCAAAAACATCTAATGAATCGTGGGTCTTGTCATTCACAATGTTCTTCAGAACTCTCTATAGCTTTACAACTTGTTTGATGAAGAGACAGGTAGCTTGATCAGCTTTACAATCGACTGGTGCGGCAATAAAGGTTGCGTACTTACTGTAGCAATTTACAACCATTTGGACTTAAGCAAGGCATTAATAAAGTCCATGGAGACACTTTCCCACAGCCTTGATGCTAGCAGCAGTGGCTCCAACAATCCTACTAGAAGTTGGTGATCTATCTCAGCACACATCATGCAGACCTCTACCGCCACAACCTCCTGATAACACATATTCCTGTGCACCTCTTCCCATCTGCCAGAAAGGTTTAGATTATCCCTGTGCACCTCTTCCCATCTGCCAGAAAGGTTTAGCTTATCTCAAAAAGCATAAATCTTTTTAGTTTGAAGGAATAAGTTGAAGTTGGGATAAAAGGTAAGTAGCGCACTACTTTTGGAGGAAAAGGATAGGGAAAGTAAGTTTTGTGGC
Organism: Murraya paniculata; assembly: GCA_030449075.1. Taxonomy (NCBI): domain Eukaryota; kingdom Viridiplantae; phylum Streptophyta; class Magnoliopsida; order Sapindales; family Rutaceae; genus Murraya; species Murraya paniculata. Next base: position 70,671 of record JAEVFN010000034.1, on the reverse strand, counting down.
ATATAGTATAGTAAGACACCACATGTATCACATTTCATTAAGAGCCATAAGAGAGCAAACAAACTTCATCTATCTTATTATTTCGATCTTACGTTTAACGGATTACAAGATTCCTTATATAGGAGAGAAAAGAGAGGACATGACCCCTCACTTTTCAAAAAGAGACAAATCAAGCACTCAAAAAGAGATCTTGGATGGATGATCTTTTTCTTTCTTTGCCGACGTCTGGGTTGATCATCTCCATCTTCTCCTCCTCCAGAGCCTCCAAAACCTGCTCCTCATTTGCCCGTATACAAAAAGGCCTTAAAACTCCTCAAAGCAAAACAATCATGTGTGCCTAAGCCTTGTAGATCTGACTTACCTCCTCTCCTTCTAACACCGCCACAAATTTCTGCCTGTTATATGTTTTCCTCTGCCTTAACCTCTTATCAAACACAATTTCCTTCGCAGTCCGACCGCCCACTTGAGCGGCTGAGCGCTCGTTAACTCTAGACTTAAACTATGGCAGCTCCAACTTGCAACCTTAGGGGGTAAGGGCAAGTCTAAAGGCTTTGGTTACCAAAACTTTAATCGAAAGGACGTAAAGAAATGGAAACAAGAAAGACAAGCGCTGGGTAACCGGTAAGTGTTTTATGATTAATTGTTTATATATTTATTAACTTATTTAATTTTGTCTAAACTTCAATTTACTTCTTATTACAAGTAATTATGTATAAACTAAAGTCAATATGTTACATACATTTAGAAAAACAAAACAAGTGCCCTAAACATATGACAATACTACTACTAATAGAAATTACTTTTCATAAGCTATCCGAATTTTGATAGCTAAAAAAGGCTTGTAATTCGACGATTTGTCATAATTATAATAAATTACACATAATTTATATAAATTTGTCTATACAAAGGATTGTGGCATGAGAGAATTATTTGAATCAGTCAATTCATTCATATGCAAATTGATGTGATAAAGTTACATATATAAATTCTAACAAAGTCTTTGTAGTTCTACCATGTATTAGTAAATTGTTGACAAGTAACAGTTTGGAAAAGTCAAGTCACGAGAGTTAAAATTTTATCTATATATGATTATTAGTAACAAAATATAAATTTTTTCGTCACCTATGATCATGTTTTGCGACTATTAATAATGTTGTCCTAGGACATTTAATTTTTCAAGGGAACTTTTGAGCAAAAAAAAAAAAACCAAGGTCTTTATGCGACTAAAACAATGTTCATTACAAAAGTTGAATTAGAGACCAAGCAATGCATCTCAGGAAATAAATATCTTGGCCACAAAAATACAAGGTTATCCAAAACAAAACGTTCACTACTATTTTTAGTTTTGTCACCGTAGTGACTGATAGGACCAAAAAATGAGGTCTTTAAATTATAAGAAATCAGAATAGTTTTAGAGACTAGTATTACGTGTCATTGATTATTTGCCTAAATTTACACCTTTTTTTTTTGTTACAAAGCAGTTTCATCACCTATAATTATATTTCGCGACCATTTATTTTGTCATGGATGATAAAATATTTTCCCAAAATGTTCAAATCTTCAAGGAGATTTTTGTGCCAAAAAATTTTTTTTTGACTGCAATAATATTTATCACAAAAACATTGAATCAGATACCAAATAGTACGTCTCAAGAAAGAAATAACTTTGTTACAAAAATATGATATTATTCAAGACAAAATGTTCAGCTACTATGTTTAGTTTTGTCACTGTAATTACTCAACCACGACCAAAAAATGGGATCTTAAAATTAAAATAGCTTTAGAGACTAATATATGTGTCACGGATAGTTTGGTTTAATTTATACTTATCTTTTGGTTACCAAATAGTGTTGTCACTGATAATTATATTTTGTAACTATTTATTTTGTCAGAGATGATAAAATATTGCCCCAAAATGTTTCAAATTTGGAGTGGAATTATTTCACTAAAGTAAAATGTTTTTCTACGAATAAAATAATAATTGTTACAAAACGTTTGAATTAGAAATCAAATATTGTGTCTCAAAATAAAAATATTGGTTACAAAATATAACACAAGTCAGACAAAATCATTACATACGATTTCATAAATTCATCACAATAAATGCCATTTTGTGACCATAATTTCAAATCGTTGTAAAAAATATCGTCTTTTAAAGTCAAATTTCTTGTAGTGTCTTAGCCGGCAAAGTAAGTCTAGAGCTTATTTCAGTGAAAAGTTAAACGGAGCAAAAACATGTTATAGCACTTATGAAATGGAGTTTTATACAGTGGTCTAGGCATTAAAACATTGGTGCCATTATCTGATTCATAAACACTTTGTTTTATACACTGACCATGCCGCATTGGAGCATCTCAATAGTCAAGAGAAGCTTTCTCACCGATATGCCATGCAGACAACGTTCCTTCAACAATTCACTTTTGTGGTAAAACATACTTCTAGTGAATCTAATAGGGTAGCAGATGCACTTAGTCAATGATCTTTCTTGTTGACACATATGTATAATCAAGTCCTCAAATTCAACACATTTCGAGAGTTATACGCTATTGACCCTTTCTTTGCTCCTTTATTAGAAGACGTTGCTGCAAGTCCTGCTCAAACTATTATTTACATGATGGATTCCTTTTCAAATGAATCAGTTATGTGTTCCTGACTCAGGTGCGAGACTGGAGATTATTACAGAGTTATATAACGAAGGGCATATGGGTCGTGACAAAACTCTGGCTCTAATAGTCAACACTTATTTTTGGCCTACTATGAGGCATGGTGTCTATCACTATGTCAAGACTTGTCGCATTTGTCAGGTTTCAAAAGGCACTGCAACTAATGCTGGGTTATTTATGCCGCTGCCAATTCCAACATAACCATAGGCTGACATTAGCATGGATTTTATTCTAGGATTACCACGCACTCAGAGGGGTATGGATTCCATATTTGTTGTTGTGGATCAATTCTTGAAAATGGCTCACTTTATTACATGTAAGAAAACTACAGACACCTTGACTGCTGGTCGTCTATTCTTTAAGGAAGTCTATATATTGCATGATTTACCAAGTTCTATAGTATCTGACCGAGATACACGATTTCTTAGCCATTTTTGGAAGACATTATGGAAGTTGACTAACACCCGCTTGAATTTTAGAAGTGCTTCCCACACAAATGGATGGTCAAACTGAAGTTATCAAACGCTCTTTAGGAAACCATCTAGGTAGTCTAGTTGGCGACAATCTGAACACGTGAGATCAAAAGTTAGACCAAGTCGAGTTTACTTATAACTGTGTAGTTAAGCGCAGTACTGGTTTAAGCCATTTTCAGGTGAATTACGGATATAATCCACGAGCTTCCATTGACTTAGCTCTAGTTCCAGATTTAATTCGCCAAAGTAGCAACACAGAGGACTTTGTAGAGCAACTTCATAATATTCATACAGCTACACAAGAATCTTTGAAGAAGACTACCAAATGTTATAAAATTAAGGCAAACAAAAGGCATCAAGCTTTAGAATTTCAGATGGGAGACCTTGTTTGGGCTGTCCTAACCAAAGATAGATTCTCAATTGGAGAGTACAACCAACTTTCTGCCAAGAAAATCAGTCTTTTAGAGATTATAGAGAAGATAAATCCCAATGCATATAGACTAAAGCTTTCTAGTCATATCCTCACTGCAGATGTATTTAATATCAAACAACTTATTCCTTACAGAGGTGATCATGATGAAGATGCCATTACAGACAATTTGAATTCAAGGGCGAATTTTCTCTAGTCTGGGGAGAATGATGCAAACTAGTAATCATTATCCTATTTCAATTAGTTTCCTTATTAACTAAGGTTTAGGACTTTTATTTCCTTTTTAGTTTAGAATTTTTGTTTTCCTTTTGCTACATGATTTAAGATAATTACAACAAATAAAAATAACCTCTCTTGTAACCTTTGAAGGAAGTTTTGAGTTCAATAATATTTTCAATTTTTAAATCTCTGTGTGAGTATTTAAGTTTAGTTAATTCTCAATATTCTGCGGAATCAACGAGTCTTAACCCTTAAACTCGCAGTATTCTTTTGAATCAACGTGAATTTAGTTTGTTCTTTATTCCAGTGTTATCTAGAATCAACGGAATATTTAAACTATAACTTCCGCTGCATCATATGATTATAGAATAAAGTGGCAACAGCTTTTATAAGCCCAAAATATGCTCAGCAGTTTAGTAATTAATTGAATTCAATCCAGCAACTTCACAGAATTTACAGAAAAGAGAAAAAACAATGAAAGAACATAGTAGCAGGTGGTCGAGGCATGCAAGATTGTACTATCCTTAAAGACAAATTTTGCCCCTTCAAGGATGATTTCGTGGTGCACAAAGAAATTACGGTAGTTTAGTCTTCCAGAATGCAACGATTCACTAATTTAAAGGGTGCACTTCCAAATTTATCAATCAAGAACAGCATAGAAAAGGAGTGATTTTCTAGAAAATGAGTGAGTGTTGATAAGGTTGCAGTGAAAGGAAAGGAGAAGGAAAAGAAATTTGTTCAACTCTACACATGGTCACTGCCCTTATCCTTTTTATACTTGAAAGCCAAGCCAATGCCTTTCTCCTTGATTCAAGCATCAAATCCGCCACTAGCAAAGACCAATTCAGTCTTATCCTTTATCACAAGAAATCAGCCATTAATTGCACTAAATCAGCCATGAACTTAATGTAATCCATGTTGGTTTCAAGTGCCATCCAACAAATTCATCACAACGGCAAAAGCAATTTGAAATCATGTTTTGAAGTAGTCAATTGAATTTTTTGATACATTTCACAATCTGAAAGTATCGACTGTAAGCAACACGGTAATACTAACTAATATATGTGCGAGAAACTTATAGGGAAAAAAAGTGTTTATTGGATCTGACGATATAAAACCTAATAAAAAGGATGAACGAAGAAGATTTAGATTCAGAATCAAATCTCCCAGCAACTCTGCTCTCTCTAGCCTGTAAATAAGGGCAAAGGACAGAGAATTGATCTTTTTGGCCAATTACTTCATTGATCACCATAATCAAAACTCTAGATCTAGAATTAATCTATTAAGCAATTTTTGACTAAAGCATCAGAGTATCTTTGCAGGTACCGGCTGAAGTCTAATCCCTAGAAAGGAGCTTCAAGTAGAAGGGAGGAATTATGTTGAAAAAATATTCAGGTAACATCTAGAATTCAAATATTTTCATTATGCGGATAATTGAAGGAATTTTGCTCGTTCAACTATGAAATTGAAAGCTTAATAGACTACCAGTCAATGAAGATGATGTTGAATGATTTCGGTGGGTGTTCGTAGAAAATAACAAAATTATTTAAAATTACGTGTTTATGAGAGGTGTAGAAAGTAAAATTTTAATTTTTAAATCTAACCAAAGAGTGTTGAGTTATTGGGCATAAAGAATGGTTTTGTAGATTCACATAGCTCCATTTTTTAATTTAATAACAAAATGTCCAAAATTATTTTTATATGCAAATTGCCTCACTCAACTTGGAATATAAACATCGGAACAGTAAACATTGGGGTAAGTTTATACCAACCCTTGTGCTGATCTTTAATAGATGTTTGGAGAGCTCTAGAAAGACTGTTTCGACCACAATAAGCTAACGCATCACCGCTTTGGTATCAATTGGTTATCGAGCACTACTATGAAACATTCATTCAATGTTGTTAACTATTTCCTTCAAATGAAAACAATTATTGATAGTTTAGATTGGGCCTAAAATGAAAATAAGAGATGTGACCACCCAGGAAACTTTAGGGGAAATTTATAAAAATAGCCAAAAAACTTTTATAAATTTCAAAATTAACCACACAAACTTTTTTTTATCATAACTAGCCAATTGGTAGTCTTTTGGACCAAATTGTCCTTACCAATTTAAACAAATTTACAAACCAATGCCACACATAAATCTGGGTCCCCGATTTAGTGAGACAGGCGCCTGTCCCACTGCCTGTCTCACTAAATCTGGGTATTTCAGTGGGACAGGTGCCTGTCTCACTAAGTGCATGTGGGACAGGCAATGAGAAGGACCTGTCCCACTGCCTATCGCACATGCACCTAGTGAGACAAGCACCTGTCCCACTGAAATACAGCAAACATAGTGCGACATGAAGTGGTACAGGTGCCTGTCCCACTTCCTGTCGTACGTAAGCTTTCTGTATTTTGGTGAGACAGGCTCCTGTCCCACTGCCTGTCTCACTAAACCAGCCTGTCTCACCAAATTTCAGACATATTTTGAAAGTCATAATTTTGGCTACATGTGTCTGTTTAGAGCGTATAATATACCGTTTCGAAGCTTGCGTGGAGACGAATCAAATCTAAAATTTTGAAGTGCATTGTATGAAATGGTTGGACTAAGAATTTGTGTAAATTTAATTGCGATGGGCAAGTACATATAAAAAATGTGCCGCAATTCTCTTTATCATATTTTGTAGTTTGTAATCTTATTTCTTTTATTTTTTTTAATGGTTTTAGGCTTGATGGATTCGGTTGTGCTTCAATTGTGTTACGACGGTTGGTGGGAGACGTTGGCAGATGGCCGTATGGAGTACGTGAATGCTAAAAATACTGGTTTTTTAGTTCGGAAAGATTCTACGTTTGATCAGCTTTTGGCAAGAGTGTACGTTTGATCAGCTTTTGGTGTGTTGTACAATTATATTGTAATGAAGTATTTAATTTTGTGTAAAATTAAATTATTAACTATTAAAATACATCTCTCGGATGGCGTTGACCACTGTATCCAATTTACACATACTTGTGATACGCCCGGAGAAGTGATCAGCATAAGGTACCTTTAGAATCCCCGGTTCTTTCATTGGTCCGGGTGGATTATGCTTCTTAATCTTCAATTTCTCCATTTATCTGAAACAAATTACAAAATAAAATTGTTATATGACATAATTACAAGTATGAAAAAACCACCCCGTCGCACCAGGAGCCTCACGCACAGCACGGGCGCGCGCGCGCGCTTTGTGGCACGCAACTCGCGCCCTGTGGCATGCAACGCGCGCCCGCGCGCTCAAGCCCACCAGCGCGCGGTGCGTGCCACATTGTGCCTGTTGCCGTCGCCGGTTACCGGCCTTGCATTGTTTTATCCATCACTAAATGCACTTCATATACTCAAAAAAATACATACAACTCAACAATCCCCTCATCAAACATTGATTTTATTAAAACTAAACATAAATTGTCTAAGAGAAATTTTATCGAACACATGATATGCACTACTTATAACTCATCATTCTAATTAAATTTCGCTTCATCATAACACTCCAACATCCTATAGATCTATCTACAACACAAATCAAATTCACACAAATCATTATAAAAGGTCGAATTTTGTTACCTAGGGTTTGAATGGGTTTGAAATCTTGGATTCGTTTCCGGTTTCTCTAGATTATGGTGGATCCGGTCCGATAATACGTCACCGAGCCTTCGTTGTCGCCGTTGATGTTGCTGTTGCCGTCACCGGTTGCCGGATGCCGTTCGCCGTTCGCCGATCGCCGATCGCCGTTGAAGATGATAAGTTGTGGGTAGAGTTAAGTGGAGAAATGTTGAGGGTAGTTTGGGATGAAAATAATAACTTTGGCTAGTTATGATAGGAATTTGTTGCTTTGGTTAATTTCGAAATTTGAAAAAATATTTTGGCTATATTTGTAAATTTCCCAAACTTTAGTAACAAGTAAAATGACAAAGGTGGGTATCGTGAAAAATGTGGCCATCCAAACGATGCTACCCATACCTCGCTGAAAGGGCCGCAAGGCAATTGGTATGACACAGTATATGACAATAATCAAGGATAAGAAGTTTTTCATTAATTATATATCGTTATTCATATATCGTTATTTATAACAAGTCGCACATCACACAAAAACATAAACTGTATTTATAACAAAAAAATTGTTATCAATAACCAAAAATGAGAGAGATTTATGGTGAAGCTAATCAAGCACCTCAGTCGCATCCTAATCATGGAATATTTACAGTAACACCAAGTCTTTGAATAATCAGAATATATACTCGCATTAGGAATAATAATTTTGTACATTGGGAATCAACAGCTTATGTACAGAATGTATTGATGATTAGAAGAATTTGATATTATTTACAAAAAATCCCATTGCCAATAAACCTTCTCTACAATCCCCCCACCACTTTGAACAGCAAGGTGAAGTGTTTCGGAAGCAGGAGGAACTCCCCAAAGATATGGCACTGCAACTGTCATAGTTAGCTTCTCATTCAAACCACCTTTGCTTGCCTTCTCGGCAGTAACAACCTGAACAAAGATACACATGTTTTAATATTATGGTAATGGGCAAGCTCAAATTTACAAGAACATACATGCTACACAATAGTGTTAAAACTGAAACAGTGGTTGGCCATCAAATGTTGCAATTTCCATCAGCCTAACCAATAACTTGCCCATGCTACTACTAAAAAGTCTAAAACGAAAAACATAGAAGGTAATGACCCTACTTGAGGAACTCAAAATGTCTGCTTTTATTGATATTCATATCTGACTTGTAAAGCAACGTAATTATGCTCTATAACAGTCTGTAGACTATGACAAGCCCACTTCCAGAAATTCCATAAGAACAAAAGAGATTCAAATAAATGTAAAGGGCAAGAAACATAATTATAATTGAATAGAGAGAGAATAAAGATAATACATGGTATTAAACTGAGACTAGATACAAAAAGATCAGAAAGCAAATTACAAAACTGAATCTGTTTATCGTGTCAACAGACCAATCCAATTCTCAAAATGCCAATAAGATCGAAAAAGCAAAACTATGCTCTAAAATGCATAAATCAGGAACTAAAAACCAACAAAGTCTACAAATTATCACACATCATACTGAACTATGACTGATTCACTTCCAGAAGTTCAATAAAAACAGCAGACCTAAAAGTATAAACTTAAAGGACACATTATGTACATTACTTGAATAAAATCAAAGAATAATGGTATTAAACTGGGATAAGAACAACAGTTCAAACAATATTACAAGGCTGAATGAGTTTATCATGTCAACAGACCAATCCAGTTCTCAAAATGCTTGTACCATCTAAAAATAAAAGAAAAACTATGTTCTAGAATGTAACAACATCCACTAAACACACAAAGGAACCAAAACCTAACATGGTCTACAAAGATCAGAGCTTGAACATAAAAGAAGCAACCAGCCCATAATTTTATTTGTACAGAGGATGCTGATAGAATAGAAACTATGTGATGATTTCATTGTTGGGGAAAAAGGACTACCAGAAAATAGATGTAGTACGAAAAATAAAATCTAAACCACAACTAAAAATCTAGTATAGAACTCCCAATATCACTAAGAAAGTTAAATTAATAAAATATACCATACCTCCCCACCATGCTCTAAAACTGTGTCTTCCACGACATCACTTAACATCTCAATGGAACGGCAAAATCCAAGTATACAAAGCCTCCTGCCCATATCAAGTCCCTAAAATAACAAAATCAATACGCGTAAGACAGAGAGCTTATAGTCTCAAAAAGTGCATTATATTACAAGTATAAAGATAGCTTACATTTGTTGCCGCAATATCAAAGAGAGCACCTAGACACAGTCTCTGGTTTGGATCCATGTAATCACTCTCTTGAAGCCGTTGAAATCTTTGGGATGATTTTGACATCCCTTGCTTCTTCTGTTAGAAGGTTTAAATATTTTCATTTCACTCAACTGTATATTCCATAAGGAAATGAAAATTTGCAGAGAACAAGCGATGAATCCAAGAAGTTATCCAATTCTAGAATGCCAGCTCTTCTGCATTTTCCAAACAAGTAAAAGAGAAAAAAGAGGCAGAATAGTCTGGTTTTGATATGCAATTACAAGGCACTCAAACATAAATCACTTCAACATCGGGCAAAAAATTGATGAATGACAATAATTGACAGTAATAAGCAATCAACAATAACCCATTAATTTAGTTCGTAAACTGTTGTGTTGAAACAAGATATCTGGGGTTCAATCAGTACAATTTCTTTTTCTTCAAAGAAAAGCCTGACCAATGTAAAGCTGATACAAATTAAATTAAAGAACACAAATGGAATATACAGTTGGCGAGATATTTTTCAAGAACAGTTTCCAGATACATCCCAGTGAAAATATACCCTAATATCCATTTAAACAGCCATCGAATATTTAACAACAAAGAAATGAGGCGCACACATACATCAGAAGTAGAAGATGAGACACGTCTAGGGACCATGGAACCACCAATCTGAACGAGCCCATCAGCTGTAAACAGAGTCACTCTCTCCTCCTGAACCCATTCGATTCCTATCAATTAAACAAAAGAAAAAAAAAATGGAAACTTCGTTAATTTTCCATTAATTAAAACTAAAAAAAAAATCCAATTTAGCGGCGCACCGCTTTCACCATGGGCCCAAGGAAAGAAATTGAATGAATCTGAAGCTGCGTCGGCAGTGAATCGGAGGAAACGAGACGAACGACGATACGAAACTGAAGTTAAGAGGAAGGAATTAGGTTCCCTCAGACAGCGAGAAACGGATGGAATTGAAGAATGAGGAGAGACGAAGAAGAAAGCGCAAGTCTCCGCCATCATCTAAAGAATCTGGTGAGAGAAAAAGAGAGAGGAGGAATCTTCTTAGGATGTATTATTTATGTATACTAAAGAGAGGAGGAGAAATTGACGCCACATGTGGAGGATTGACACGTTTGCATGTCACGCTACACGAGTACGTGTACGACGGTGAAACTGAAAAGACAGCTTAGAGTTCGGCTTTGAAACGGTGGTTCTTGGGACATTCCGTTTTCCGTACCATTAATGCTTTTGTTTGGTCGATATTTTTTTTTACTTTTTATTAAAATATATAATTATTGAGAGAGAGCCTGCTGTATGTTACGGTCCGATTAAAATAAAGTTCACTCGTTTTGACGGCATAGTAACATACAATATTTATTTACTAGTAAAATCCTTATTGAAATTATTGTTTAAGTACCTCATTTTTGTCGCTACCAAAATTCAAAGTAAACAATTAGACAATAGTATGAATATAATTGTATATTACAATGACAAATATTTTTACCCTCACTTTCGGTAGTTATTTTTTTTTAATCAAGGCTATCATGATATAATTCGGATTTTTATTCTCACCAATATTAAATAAAGAGTTACCTATTTTCTAAAAAAAATAGTAAAAAAATATTTACTCCATCCAATAACGTGAGGAGATTAGAGGTGTTTAAAAAAAATTACTGGATGTTAAACTTGATTTTAGTTTCTCAAAATTATTTTAAAACCTCCCAATCAAATCACAAACAAGCCTTTGAGTTGAAATAGTTAATCAATGTGATACTAATATAAATACATGGTCATATAGAAGAAATAATAATAATCTAATCAAAATGACAAATTGATTGATTTTGGAGTGTAGGTTAGCAGTGGGTAGCGGTTCAGCTTGCTTCAAACTCAAATGGACGAACATAAATCTTAAGACATTCATTTCATCTCTTCAAACTGGTTCGGTTCGATTTTTCGAAAACCGTGGAAACAAAATCAATTTGACAGCCTTACTGTAGGCCACTGCAGATAGAAGTGGCAAATGGATGGGCTGAGCCGGGCTTTGACCAAACTCATGTTTCATGGAACAGGGCTTCCAAAATGTCATTAAATTTTGTTTTTTTTGGCTTCCAAAATGTCATTAAATTTTTTTTAATATTTCAACATTTATTTTTTAAAAAAAATGACATAACCTGCCTGGAAAAATGAATTTTGTAAAATTTTCAACTGTATTATGCAATTTCATTGCTCAACATAATATTATTCATTAAAAACTGGGTGAATTTCATTTACCCCTTATTAAATTGACATACTTCAATTTATCCCCAAAAGTGTAAAAACTTTAATCTACCCCCAAGTTATTTTTAACAGTTGCTAATGTTGATTGATTAAAATATAAAAATACCCTAACTTGTAACAAAGCTCTTGTCGGTAGTGTATGAATTCAAAAGGTTATAATTGATTTGACATGTCTGCATCAGTACTTGGGACACTTACAAAATAAAATAATAAGATATGAAAAAGTAAGTTGTTTATAAGATTTAAATATGCAAAAAGTAAAATGTCTTCATGGGCCAAAAAATTAATAATTATTCCTGATTTGGGCTTTGAAGTTAAATAAATTATAAAGATTGCCATTAATGTTACTAGTCAACTGGGCTTTGAAGTTGAAAAAATTTCGAGGATTGCCATTAGTGTTAATAGAATTTAGGCTTTGAAGTCAGATATGGGCTTTGAAGTTAGATATATTACATTGCATGCCATTAGCTTGGTAAGTTAAAACAGCTGACTGCTGCAGAAATAGCAAAAATTCAAAATTCAAAATTCAAAATCGTATTTGGGATGTTCATAGCTTAAATCTAGCTCTCAACACACTTCAGTGGCCACAAAATCATTAACGTCATCAGAATATCAACAAGCAAAGCAAAACAACGAGAATAATGTCATCATCCAAAGGTAGTTAGAGTGGTTATGTAAATCAAGATGGAGAGCTGTAGATCAATGGCAAAGTTATCAAGTTTAGAAATAAGTTTTGCATTGACTGTGGTGATCGAGTATCGGTGAAAATCTCAAAGTTTATTCCAAATCCTCAAAGGCTGTACTACAAATGCGAGAAGAAAACTTGAAATTTCTTCAGGTGGTGGGAACCAACAAAGCAAGAGTACAAAATAATTGCTAGAGGAGTGAAATTGTTGACGATTTGGAAGATAATTATGAGGTGTTAGCTAAAAAGCATAAGGTGTTGGAGGCTGTTAACAAACTTGTTGCAAACTCAGATTCAATGATAAGGCTGCTGCAAATTATTCTCATAATGTTGATACTGTGTATTCTGTATTTGTGGCAATTTTCTTAGAAATCATTAATGGTTAACCATGCTAGAAACAAGTAAAAGTAGAAAACTAGCTCTGGCATTCCAAAAAAGTGCTCATGTATTGCATTTTGTAAGCTTCATCACAGTGTTTGTAATACATATATTTAATTAGAGTGTTGCAATTAATATTCAGCAGTAGCTAACTATATTATCTTTTCTGCTACAATTACAAGAACTCCAATATCCATACCAAATATTCTTTGTAACACCCCCAAAAGAGTGGTCAAAATATATTGTGCAAATTTTATTGTACTTACAAGTACACGATCTATTATAGTATAGATTTGTGGTTACGAGTGTCAATCCCACGAGGAGATAGATTTAATTATGTATATAGTTAATTTTCTAAGTGTGTATGTGAGTTGGTTGGAAGGGATTTTTTTTCTTAAGTTTAAAAATAAAATGGTAAGAATGAATTATGGACAAAAACTATGCGAATGAAGCACTTAAGTCTCTGGATTCACACTCAACATTTCACAATGAGCTTAATATTTCATTTTAGTTCCAATTAATTCATGAGGGGGGTATTTCCACTTCTCTTAATCCTCACTCTAATAAATATGTCATCAAGTGCTCAGTGTGCCAGAAGGTAATGATCTTCCACTAAATGTCATGTCAAGAGCACATTGTGGCAACGATAATAATCCTTCTGTCGACAACATGGTAAGATTGTCCACTAAATAGTTTAGTTGCAATCTCTGTTAACACTGAGTCAAGACGACCCACAAAATATTAGAGGAGAATTTCTCTCTAATAACTATAGTGTTAAGTGTTCATTGTGCTAGACAGTAATGATCTTTCGCTAGAGAGCCAGTATACTATGCAAAATCTAGATAAGATACACTGTATGTCGACAATGAGTCAAAACAACTACATAAATCATAGATGAAAAGAAGATAAACTTACCAAATTAAATCCATGGATCATGTTGAGCCTTTACCTTTGACCCAAGCTTAAAACTAAATTAGTAACTCATTTTTTATCTAACAGTAAAATGAAAATTTTATTAAAATATGTAGAAAATACAAGATAGAGGAGGAATTATAGAAAATGGAGCTAAAAAATGGATTCAAGGGTGTCAAATTGGGGGGGAGCCCTCTATTTATAGCTATAATGGGTAAATTATGGCTATTGATTGAAAATAATTCGGACACTCAAAATTGCGCTATATAGCAAGCTTTGATTGGCTGGAACACCTCATTAGTCAACATCATATTAGCATTTCAGTACAATAATATGCTGCATTTCATTGGTCAACTCCACATCAGCATTCAGTCTAATAGAATCCTGCCACATCATCAGTCAACGCCACATAATCAATCAATGCCACATCATTGGTCCAATAAAATGTTGTCACGTTATCATACATATATGTGAACAGTGCTGTACTTGCAAATAGTACTATATACGAGAACAATATCGTATATATGAATAGTGTTGAATGCCCCTTTATACTCCTCTTAAGATTTTCAATTGTTCCGAGTTCAAAAATGCTATCTAGCTTCTCATTAGTCATGAAATGGCCAAAATATCCCTGAAATACATAAAATACTTAAAGTAGAATAAAACACACATAATAAAAAGCTTAAAGATTTAAGCACATAAAAGTAGAAATGTTAGTGAGACTTGTAGTACAAAATAATAATTTTACCCTTTATAAATATGCATTCTCTAGTACTCAATAAAATAATTACATGAGCTTTACTAAGCTTTAACATAACTATTGTCTTCCCACTTAACTAAATGTACAAAACAAAAGAACAAAATCAGCAACATCATTGTACAATAGTGAACAATAAAGCATAAGTTTGATGCCGCCTCCACTTCATTTCAGCTGAGTCTGATAGTACAACAAAAGTTTAAAGCCCAACAACACAACAACAAATGAGCTGGCAAATAGTTTATAGTCCAATTAACAAACCTTTGAAAGAAAAATATACAGGTAATTCAGTGAGCTGAGATGTTTACCAGCCACTTTAAAGCACTGCTTTGCACTTACCCTTCAAGTCTCTCAGTCTTGCAGGTGCAAATTGAGGAGTAACCCCTGCAGATGTTTAACCTTGTCTAATAAGAATCTCTCTTAGAGATGTCCTAGGTACTGGCTCAACATCATTTCTATTGCCTAGATTCGTTCTTGCTACATTTCTTGTAGTTCTCCTAGTTGATGAACCCATTATTGTCCTAAGTACTGGCTCAACATCATTTGTCATTCCTGCTTGCATTGTTGCTACATTTCTTGTAGTTCTCCTAGTTGTTGAACCCATTGTTGCTTGACCTGAAATTTGTGTTGATGCCAAAGATGAGGTCTGAGCTACTATGCCTTTATGATTAATGAGAAAAAAAAATAGATATTTAAATAGTTGATATAAACTTCAATTCACCATCTTGATTGATATACTTCAAAATGCCCCCTAACTAAACTGACAAACATCAATCTAACCCCCACCAAAAGTCAACTTCAAAACTTGAAGTTAATTAATGTTGACAGTAGTGAAATAATTATAAATACCAGTTACAAGCTCAAAAAAAACAACAACATTACGAACTTGATGTAAATTAAAGATGGCCGACGGGCTGTACCAGCAAAGCAAGGCCCACTAGGGCCCATGGCTGGCATGGCATGTCATGGCCCACCAAGTGAATGGGTCGTACCATGCCTAAATTTTTTTTAAGGCTTGGCACGGCCCACGACACGAGCCCACGCGTACCATACTCAGGCTGTGCCCAAAAGAAGGCCCATTAAACTTTTTTAAGCCAATCAGCCTATGTAATAGTAATAGTAATAACAACAACAACAATAATTTTTATTAAGAGAATAATTAACATTTTCACAACAATACATAAATTTAATTCCATAGATCATAGTAATGATTAATAAAAATTAAAATTACAATCCTGAAATATTAACGTCGTAAAATTTTTGATTTATTATTTGTAAAATCATGATATTTATAACTTTATTTATTAAAATCATGATATTCATTTAATAAATTATAAACATAAAACAATTAGAATATTTTTTAAAAAAACTAACACTTAAATTAATTTTTAAAAGCCTATGCTAATAAAATATATTAAAAATTTAATTTCAAGATATTTGTAAAATCATAACAATTTATATTTACTTTTTATTAAAAAATTTTATTTTAATAAATTTTGGCCCACGTGTTATTGATGGCCCACCTTATCAAGCGCCTTTTCGCATGTTGTGCTTTGGCTCATCTCTAATTGTGTCGTGCTTTAAGGCCATGTGCCTAGAATTCTAGGCCCGATTCAGCCCGGCCCACGTGAGTGCCATACCGCGCCGCGTGCCCTACCAAAATGTGCTTGTACCGTGCCCGTACCGTGTTACTTGCCTCCTGGCCTGTTGGCCATCTTTAATGTAAATCCACCAAGATGAGATGCACTTTCATAAGGACCACCATGAACTAATCCACCAAACACAAAGCCACTGGCAGTAGCACCAGCATTTTGTGAGTTCCCACCAGCATGGTCTCCTGTAACTAATGCACCTGATCTTGAAGTTGCTGCCAATGTCTTCCTATGTTTCTTCAAACATTAAAGCAAAGATCGAACAACATTTGCATTATCATTTGTGCACAAATGAAAATATATATCAGGTAGTTATACAAAATTGTAGAATGCTTTAACCACTACCTTACCAACATGTTCCTTTTTTTTTTTTTTTTTTGCATTAGTTGGATCAACAGGGCAGCGCCTTCTATTATGGCCAATAACTCCACAAAACTTGCAACATATAGTAAATCATCTCTTATGAGCTATTGGTTCATTAACCTCCATTCTTCTACATGTTTTGGGCCTACCAGATGGTCTTTGAACATTTGGAGGCAAGATTTCCTCAGCTTCTACATGTGGTCATTTCAATTTGTTAACCAAAGAATGACTCATGCTTGAGTAACATCTTAAATATGCCTCCTTTGAGTAACAAAGAGCATCAAATTTCTCTTAAATACCCCCTTACGTGAGCAATACAGACCATTACATTACTACAAGGTAAGCCACTAATTTGCCATAGCCCACAGTCACATGTATGCTCTTGTAAGTTGACAACCCATGAGCACCTCACTTCCTGGTGTAACCTTAAGATTCCTCATCTTCTTTAGTGTCTCATTCATTTTGTTGTTGATGAAGGCAGGAACATCAGTTTTCCATTGTGAACGGTTTATCTTTCTATCATTTGTTGCTCTCATCATCCTTTTTTTGATGTACTCCACCAAAGTGATTATGGGTGCCTTCCTCATTTTACCAATCCATGCATTCCAACTTTCAGTCATATTATTTGTAGTATGATCACATTTGATAGACTTATCAAATGCATGGATTGACCAGTACTTAGGTTTTAATTTTCTCAGCCACTGAAATGAATCAATATCAATGTCTTATATATCTTTCATTGCTGCAGTGAATGCATCCGTATTTGGTGCTCTAATAGGACTCCAATACTGATTCCTCAGCTCAACTCTAGGGAACCTTACTTTCAGATTGGTGAAGACACGTTTTACACAAAATCTGTTATGTGATCCACCAAATTCTAAGTTCAATACTATAAGAACACCTTTCTGCTTGTCAGTCATGAAGGTAAGTTGCCTTGTGTCAGCCAAATACTCATGCAAATGCCCCAAAAACTAGGTCCAACTCTAAACATTTTTAGATTCGCAAACACATATTGCAATTGAAAAAATACCTTGATTCGCATCAAGTGTTACAGATGATAGTAAAACACCTTCAAAAGAGCCTTTTAAATGACAATCATCTAGCCTAATAAATGGTCTACACCTGTTCTTGAAGCCATCTCTAAGACCTATAAAGCTCATCATGAATCTTTGGAATCTGAAGGTGTCTTTTTTTTGTTATTTTAAGCAATGTTAAAGCCCTTACCATCTGCTATTTGATGATGTGAGCATAATTCCAAAGTTGCCTAAAGCTTTCAACATGATCTCCACCAGCAGCTAACTCCAATATCTTTCTCTTTGCTCAATAAACTTTTTAGGGATCTATCTCGACTCCATACATTGTCCTAAGATCATCAACAAACTGCCTACAATAATCTTTGGATCACCTGTCACTTCCTTATTATACTTCCTTACAATCCAGCCAACAGTCACCTCTGGATTTTTCATAAGACCCGCACATGTGTGTATGCTGTGTAAGGTCTTGATATGAAAACATTGCCCAAATCTCTGAAGTGCTGCATATACTTTAAAGGGGCACTTATCTATAGAACATTTGCATACAACTCTTCTTCTCTCGAACTTAATTTTCTACCTCTAAAACCTTGTTGTATACAGTAATCCTTCAAAGCCCATGCAAAAAATTAAAAATTTTTGAACATTTGTCCAACTCTAAATTCAACAGATTCTGCTCCATCTACAAACACTTCACCACTCAACACATGAGACATTCTGCTAAAAGGATGCTCAGTTTCAAAATCTAACATTGGCCCATAATCTTCATTGTCACTTTCACATCCATCCAATAAGTCATCATGTGCATCATTGTGACTCCCATGATATTGAATTTCTTGTTAGATTCCCTATCATCGAATCATCTTCTGATTAAAAAAAACATAACAATCATCTTCTACTTCTGATAACTCATCATCATGACAAATAGTTCGTGATGAAGGACCAGCACTATCATCCATATTCATGCTCGACTTCCTCTTCTTGGTTGTCTTGGGCCTGCTTATCATATGCTCTAAATCTACAACATTTCTCTTTCTTGTTTTCTTTACTTTCTTGTTCTAAACTATCCTTGGATCAGCTGTAGGTTGTCTTTTACTTGCTTGCCTCTGAGAAACCCTTACTTCGACAGATGCTGACTTCCTTTTGTTGGCATCTTTTTGTGAAGCTTTCACTGCATTCTTTAGAGCTAATGCCTGCTTTGCTTTTCTTTTAAAAGACTGTATTTAGTTAACCTATGATGCCAAGCCCTGTGTATTCAATGTGACTATTTCTGACAGAGGTTCTGTAGAAATAGCATTCTCTGAATCAGTTCCACAACCATCAGTTTTGTCTGAAGCCTCATGTTCAAAAGGTGCAGCATCTTCATTACATGGTGTTTCATTACATTGGTGTTTTAGCAACAAGTTCTTTTGTAAGAGTAATAAACTGCATAGCTGGATTCTCAATAGTAGTAACTGCTGGCCTGAGTTTTTGTAGTACTTCTTGGGTGGTTTGTGTTTTAGGAGTATATGCATTGTCAAATATAGGTGTTTCTTCGTGATGTGGGAGAGATTTAGGTTTAGGTTGAACAACAGGTTGAGGTTGAGGCTGGAATTGAGGCTGAAGTTCAGGTGGAGGTTGAGGATGAGATTGAGGCTGAAGTTCAGATAGAGGTTGAGGCTAGGATCGAGGATGTAGTTCAGGTGGAAGTTTAGGTTCATGCTCAGTGTGATGCACCCTTGCTGTTGGTTTTCTTCCCACATATTTCTTTTTGCAAGCCCTCTATGAACTTCTTGCTTGTTTATGCTATTCTGGTGCAACTATGTCTTTGGTTGTCATTGCTTCGTTTTGTTGTCTATCAGGCTATTTTTGAAACACACCTAAAATATTTGGTCCTCAGCATTAGGTCCAGCAGCAATATCTTCAATGTCATCTTTAAACAACCTTCTTCTGATGACATTATGCACATTCAATGGTATTATTTCCATGTCAAATACAATCTCAATAGACTTTTTCTGATTGTACAAGTACCAGAGTTGATAAAGTTCATGATCATTATCAATTGTCCCCTTTAATCCCTTCCAAGGCAGTGTCACTTCAATTATAAACCTCTCAGCTCTGTAACTATTTCTACCAACCATAATTTTCATTATAGCATTAATCAGGACCACTTTACTTAGAGTGTCTGGGTCAATAAAGCCAACTCAAGTATTTCACCAACAAAATTAACAATCACTTTCACCCTCAAGTTTAGCTATAAATAAAAATCATGCATACAATCAATAACATCACAAGCAGAAATCATACTATCATAATGAAATAAATAATAGCATAAAAACAGGCATTATAAAATACCAAAACCCCTGTTAACAAAATCTTAACGTGATATTCATATTAAAATTACAAACCAGAATAAGCAAGTAAAGTTTACAATACATCAATGAATTTCCAGTGGCTGTTTCTTGCAAATGCAGTTGCTTCTTGAAAACAAATTCAGTTTCAAATACAAATACAAAAATGTATGAAATTTAGCCTAAAACAAAATACTTTGAAAAAATATGAAAATAATCATACTAATTACAAACAAAATACATCATAAACACCAACATCATTAGGAGAAACAATAACACAGTATGATTATCCTCTCTTTACTAACAAATCTTCACAAATGAAAGTGTTAATTTCAACAAAACGACTGATAAAATCAAAAAAAGCAAATTTTATTAACTTAGGATTTGTTCATCTATTTTTTCTACAACTATCAATCCAGCAATAATCGATCCCATTAACACATTGATTATTGGTATTCAACATTGTCATCCATTTCTTGAATATTTACTACACCTTTCAACTTGAAAAAAATGGAGATTAATAGAAATTTCTAACCTGAGACATCGTGAAGGTGTTCTGTCTCTGTACCAATCTTTAGTGTTTGGTCTTGACACAATTTTTAGCTGCAAAATCTCTTGTTTTTTGTCGTTCTTATCATGCTCTATTTCTAAGCCTCTCCATCAGTCATGTGAAGAAGATGCAGTAACGCGCAAAATAGAAAAGGATGTCTATATAGTTCAAACTAATTAAAAATATTTTTATATTAAAATATCTATTTTAAAAATAACTAAATACAAAATTAAGGGCTTACATATGATGTGTACACTATTGCTGACATTGATTTGATAAGCATAAGGCTCTATATCTAACACCCATTACAGTATATATACAAATACAATTTTACCCTTTCGGATGTTAAAACTAACAGGGAGTTAATAGTTTTTGGGGGGGTGGATTGAAGTTTTCACTCTTTTGGGGGGTGCATTGAAATATGTCAATTTAATAAGGGGCTAGGGTGAAATTAACCCTTAAAAACTACCAAAACAACACAATTAACATCACATTCCCATAAACACTAGCAAATACTAACATCATAGATTGATAATAAACCACAATCCACAAACAAAAATACCCAAATACTAGATTTTTTTTTTATTTTTTTGAGACTTTAATATATTAATCTAATTGTAAATTTTTTTAAAAATAATAATAAGTAGGCTGAGCCTAAGCCCGGACTTCATTACTTAAACCATCCAAGCCCATCCCATGATATACCTAAATTACAAAATTTAGGCTCACATCCACGACCTCATGTAAAAAGCTATGGTCTAAGTCCATAGGCTTGGATCGAACCTTTAATGGACTGGGTCTGCCTAATCTTATTTGCCAACCCTAATTGCATACCTAAGTTCAAGTTTGTGCATAACCTGATTCTATTTTGTTGATCGAGCATACAATCTATAACGAAATAGATAACTGATGCCTGCATTTTTCTGTTGCATTTTCTCCAAGTTTCATTCAATAATATTCTTCAATTAAAAAAAGGAGGGAATGACATGTTTTGCTATACAATTTTTGGGCTTTTCTTTAGTTTATAAAAATTTTGAATTGGATTTGTTTAATATGGTTAACTTGGTTCGTGGAAAAATTAGAAGTTGGACAGAGATTTCTTGACCTGTTGGAGATGTGTAGTTCTAGCTACATTGTTGTCATCATTTTAAAGTTATCCATGTTTACCGACTTGTAACATTTTAGTGTTGGGTCCTTATCCACCATTGGGTTTATACATGAATAATTATACTCTCATATAAGATTAAATCCAATTAAAAGTGATCTATTAAGGTTTTCTATAATTTGAATTTTAATGTATCTAATAGATTGTGGGCCTTTAATACATAGAGACTTATGAGTAACTTATATTTCTATGATAGGTTGAAATAAGAACACTTAATGATAACAGAAAAATTATCTATATAAGGGGTTATGGTCCTTTGATCACACGTATCATTTAGGAATGGCAAAAATCCCTATGGGGACGGGGACCCTTGGAGATTTTCCCCATTCGGGGAGGGTACGAGGACAATTTTATACCTAATTTCTTATTTGGGGAAGATATGAGGATAATTGTTTACCCAGTTTCTTATTCGGGGAAGGGACGGGGATGGGCTAGAATCCTCATCCCCTCTCATTTCCCAATTTCCTTATTTTTATTTTTAATTATAATTTTTTTAGAATTATTAATAAATAAATAACAGAATTTAAATTATAAAATATTAAATAGTAGTATAAGTAACAAATATCAAAATATTTATAAAAATATATTATAAAACTTTCAGTCTTAATTAACTAGTAGTGGTCTTGAATTATATTTGAGCAGACCTTATTTCAAAAGCTTTGGCCCAAAACTATTTTAGATTATGAATTACATTGCTTATATTATTTTTATTGTTTTAAATTTGAAACTCGATGCTATCTCTCAATTTGTCACATTTGAAGAACAGAAGGGCAAGAGGTATAAGAGTAAATTATTAAAAATATTAATTTCAATATCTATACTCATTTCATTTATTTCATTATTGATATAAACGTAATTTTTTTTTTTATTATAGGATTATGAATATTGATGAAGATAATTATTTTAATAATTTTTTATTTTTGAAGTGTGATTTTTATAATGGATTAATATTAATGTACGATATATTGTTAAATCTTACTTTTGTTTAAGTTTTTTATTTTAGTATGATTAAATCAAGTTCAAAAATTAAAAATATATTGGTTATTCGGGGATCGGGGGCCCTTCGGAGATCCCCTGTTATTATTCGGGGAGGGGACAGGGATCCCCTCAAGCAATTTTGACGAGGACGCAGAGGGGACAGGGATATATGCAGAATATCGAGGATGGGTACGGGAATGTCAGTCCCGTCCCGTCCCCTCCCCTCCCCATTGCCATCCCTACTATCATTCTACTCTCTCTTGACGTCCCATCATTAAAGAGAGTGCATAGAGAGAGTTAAAGGATTATCTATGTTACATGCTGATCTAAAAGGTTAATCACATGACTCTAGAGAGTATTTGAGCATCATGGATTCAGGTACACTCCTGCTTATTTAATTATTAATTATTAGGGATCGATGTAAATATTCCTAGATTAGGTGATGGTTTTCACTAAAAAATTTATTGTTCTAACAAGTGGTATCAAAGATTCTTCATGTTGAATCATTAATAATCGAATTTAATTTTGATTAATGATCAAATCTTTGGCGTTTTTAAATTTAATAAGTCTAGTATTATTGAGTGGGAGAACAATTGTAGTTGTTTTTAAGGATTAAGAAAAATTTAGGAAATTCAAAATTTTTCAATTTTTTTTGGGCAATTCAATTTTTAAAGCTTTTCGGTCAAGTAAGGGCCATGCTAACAGTAAAGCTTAAGAAAAAGTGGCAGCCATGAGGAAAGAAACCCAAAAAAAAAAAAAAAAAAAAGAGAAAAGAACGAAACGGTCGTGCCTACAATGCAAATTGGATGAGACGAAATCAAGGAAAGCATAAAAAAAAATAGGGCTTGGAAAAATTTGGGGCTAGTTTAGGATTTGGGCTAGGTTGATCGACTTGGTCTAGCTATGACCTAGTCACCAAAGTCTTATGGAAATTAATTTATTTTGAAATGTAAATAATTGCGCATATGTAATTTGTATGAACATTGATCGATCCAAAGAAAGATCCATATTTGACAAAATTACTTGTATGTCTATGGTAATAAATGAGTGATGATTATTTTGTTTTACATATAAATAATAAATTGGCCCAAAGAAAGATTTATTATTAGACATATTCTTATTATTATGTTTGATTACTACACCAAGATATCACTTACAAACTAATATTTTGTCCAAAGATGAAATATTAATGGGGCATCGGATATCTTGAGATAAGATTTACCTTTATTTGAATTTTTTTTTTTTTTGAGACTTATATGAGCTTGTTTTGTTTGTTGTTGTTCTTTATTCAATTATGACTCCTGTTAATATTACTACTTGTATCAACTTTATTCCTATACTAAATAGCTCTAACTTTAAGTCATGGCAAGAGAACCTCTTAATAGTTCTTACAGTCATGGATTTCGATTTTGCGTTAGGGGTTGATTGTCCCCTACCTTTTATTAATAAGAGTACTATTAATGACAAAAAGGATGTAAAAAGGTGAGAGAAATCAAATTATATGTGTATGATAACCATGAAGAAGGCCACTCGTAAAGCATTAAAGGGCTCTATGTCTGAAAAGATAATTATGGCTAAAGAATTCCTTGGGGACATTAAAAATAGGTTTGTCAAGAGCGAAAACAAGGAAAATTAATAAACTCTTGACAAGTTTATTTTTGATGAGGTATATGGGCAAGGGAAAAAAAAGGAAGAAGGATAAGAAATCTTTAGATAAAGCACCACAGAAGAAAGGTGCTAGTTGTCTCTTCAGTGAAGCTAAAGGGCGTAAGAAGAAGCATTGCACCAACTATTATGCATATGCTTCTTAATTTGCTTTGTCCTAAGGTTAATTTAAGTTCGGTACCTAGACACACGTGGTAGATAGATTCTAGGGTAACAACTGCCATCAATATGTCTATGTAGGTTATTTGAATTGCTAAAAGCCTAGTGATGGTGAAAGATACATTTATGTGGGCAATGGCAAAATGGTTAAAGTTGAAGCAAATAGAAAATTTAGATTATTATTAAAGACTGAATTTTATTTGTATCTTGATGAACATTTATAGTACCATCTTTTAGACAAAACTTGATTTTCTTGATTTTACTCCAGCTTTGGACAAATATGATTTTTCTTGTTCATTTGGGAATAAAAAATTACGTTCGTTTCATGATTAAAAATTGGTTGGGTCTAGTTCTTTATTAGATTATGATAATCTTTATTTAACTGATACGATTGCTTCATTTAATAAATCTTGGCAATTCAAGTACACGAAGTTTAAAGAGAAACTTAACACTGAGAATTTGGTTGCATTATAGCACAAGAGATTAGATCATATCTCCAGACAGAGAATAAAGAAACTTGTGTCACACGAAATTCTCGACCCCCTTAGATTTTACAGATTTTGATGTTTGTGTCAATTATATAAAGGGAAAGCAAACCAACAAAAAGAGATCTTCAAGCTAATAGCACTTTAGACGTCTTAGAACTCATACATATGACATTTGTAGGACATTCTCTGTGGTTGCTTGGAATGGTCAACAATATTTTATGACATTCATAGATGATTTTTCTTGATATGACTACATATATTTCCTCCATAAAAAGTCACAGTCCTTGGATATGTTTAAAAATTTAAAGGCTGAAATTGAGTACTAGCTTAGTAAAAGAATTAAAAGCATCAGATCTGACCGTGGTGGTGAGTACTATGTTAGATATGACGGTTCAGGTGAACAACGTGTAGGACCATTTGCTAAGTTTCTAGAGAAAGGCGGTGTCATCCCACAGTATACTATGCTAAGTTCACTCACTATGAATGGTGTTCTTGAAAGGAAAAACATTAAAAACATGATGCTTAAGGATGTGGTAAGGAGTGTGATTTGTCATTCTATCTTGTTAGAATCACTATAGAGAGAAGTCCTTAAGTATGCAGCATATCCTTAATAAGATTTTAACTAAAGCGACTGTCAAAATCCCTTACAAACTTTGGATGGGGAAGAAGTCTTGTCTAAAGCACTTATATGTCTGGGGATGTCCAACTAAGATGAGGCCTCATAGGCTTAAAGAAAAGAAACTAGACTTAAGAATAGTAAATGGTTATTTTATAGGATACTCTGAAAGATCCTAGGAGTACAAGTTTTATGATTTCACAACTAAGTCAATTTTTGAATTAGGAAATGTCCAATTTTTTTATGATGGTCATTTGCGGGGAGAAATTTAGCTTGGAATTTTGCCTTTGAAAAAGAATATATTGATATTCCTACATGTGTTATTGGCATTGATCAATTTCTCATTCATGGCTTTGTACAAGACACAAAAAATAAAAAAAATAGTGGAGAATCTGCATACAAGAAATTATTCCAGAAGAATAAACTCTACCACCTCAAAACATAAGCCATTAAGGAGATCCACTAGATAAAGGAAAAGTCAATGCCAGATGACTACATTGCAATGGACATTTTGATTGATGGAAGATGATCCAATCAATCTTTGTCAAGCGATGCAAAGTTCTAACTTCAAAAGTGCTGAATGATAAGGTGAAGTCTATAAAAGATAATGATGTGTGGGATCTTGTCCCATTGCCAGAATG
This sequence comes from Murraya paniculata, assembly GCA_030449075.1. Taxonomy (NCBI): domain Eukaryota; kingdom Viridiplantae; phylum Streptophyta; class Magnoliopsida; order Sapindales; family Rutaceae; genus Murraya; species Murraya paniculata. Next base: position 44,428 of record JAEVFN010000034.1, on the reverse strand, counting down.
TGAAAAATATATTGGTTGTAAATGAATATTTAAAACCAGGAGGGAATCAAAAGGAAATATGGAGAGGTATAAAGTATATCTTATCGCAAAAGACTTTACACAAAAAGAAATATCGACTATAAAAAGATTTTCTCTTTATATTCTTTGAAATACTATTTCAGGATCATAAAGGTATTGGTGGCACATTTCAAGCTTTAATTACATCAAATGGATGTGAAGACAACATTTCTTAATGGTGACATTGGTGAGACAATTTTTATCGAGCAGCAAAAAAATATTGTGTCAAAAGGCCTAAAGAATATGGTTTACAAACTTAAGAAATCATCTATAGACTTAAGCAAGCATATCAACAATGGTATTTCAAGTTTCATCAAATGATATTCTTATTCGGTTTTGAGATGAATTTAGTTGATGATTACATATACCATAAGTTCTAGGGAAGCAAGTGTATTTTTTTAATTGTATATGTCCATAACATTTTGCTTGTCAGTAACTATATAGGCGTATTGCATGACACTAAAGGATTTTTAACTAAGAATTTTGAGATGAAAGATCTTGGTAATATCTTTTTTATACTAAATATACAGATACTCAGGGATCGCTCTCGGGGTACACTAGACTATCACAAAAGAGTTATATCGAAAAAGTTCTCAAGAGATATGATGTGCAAGATTACAGATTAGGTGATGCCCATGTGGCTAAAGAGACAATTTTAGTCTTAATTAGTGCCCTTAAAATGATTTTGAGGAAAAAGAAATACAGAAAATTCATTATGCATCAATAGTTAGAAGTCTGATGTATGCTTAGGTTTGTACACGACCGAATATTGCATGTATTACTAGGATGTTAGCAGATATTTAACTAATCCAAGAGTAGCCATTAGAAATCTCTCAAATGGGCCTTGCGGTACTTACAGAGAATAAAAGAATACGTGCTCAAATATTAGAGGTCAAATCAGCTTGAGCTCATTGGGTATACTGACTCTAATTTTGCTGGATACCAAGATAGTATATGAAATCCACTTCACATTGCATTTATCTGCTAGTTGGGGTTACTATCTCCTAGAAGAGTGCTAAATAATCTTTTATAGCCTCTTTTACGATGGCTGTAAAGTTCACAGCATATCATGAGGTGTCCAATCATGGAATATGGTGCATGCTATGAGGTGTTCAATCATGGAATATAGTTATAAATTTTTATCATGGAACTACATATAGTAGATGGTATTGATCAATCACTAAAGTTATTTTGTGATAATAAGTCTGTAGTGTTATATTTCAATAACAAGAGGAGCTCGCCAAAGTCAAAGCATTTAGACATCAAGTTCCTAGTTAAAAAAAAGAGCTCAGAGTGGACAGTTGTCTATAAAGTGCGTCAGTACAAACTCCATGAATGCGGATCTGCTACCTAAAATGTTTTTTGAGCACACTGCTCATATGGGTATCGAGTCATTAAATGCTCTTTTATTATAGATATTTTTTAGTTATTTCAGTTTATAGATATTTGAGATCAATTTTCTACAGAAATAAAGTTTTAATTTATTTACACTTTAATTTTGGTATGGCTTGATATTACTAATGTTTAAGGTGGACAAGCTAAAAATAGGCATGTTAAAATCACATTGCATGAAATTTTCATACTACACATCCACATCATAATCGTTTTCATTCAATTATATTGGCATAGTAACCATTGATGGGTCGAGTTACGACAGTTATCACAAACACTGCTTTGATCCTATGCTGGTATGATTGATGGACTAGATTGGTTATAGATACATTTCAGTAATGACAACCAAGTTGAGCTCATATGGTTTTTTTTATAAAGTATGATTATAAGATTACATATAAGGAGATTGTTGGATCCTTAATCCAACATTATTGGTTCCTTATTTAACATTAGGCTTATATGTGAATAATTATGTGTTGCGAACTATAATATAAGGTTAAGCCCAATTAAAAATGATCTATTAAGATTTTTAATAATTTGAGCTTTAATGTATCTAATAGGATGTAGGCATTTAATATGTAAAAACTTAAGGGTAATTTCTATTTCTATGATGGGTTAAAATATGAATATCTAATGATAATAGTAAAGTTATCTATAGAAGTGGTTATGATCTCCAAATAACACGTATCATTCTATTTTCTTCTGACATCTCATCATCAAAGAGAGTGCAGAGAGATTTTGAAATGATTCTCTGGGAGAACATGCTGATTTGGAAGGCTAATTATAAGACTCTAGAGAGTAATTAATTAAGCATTATAGATTCAAGTACGCTTCCACATATTTAGTTTTTTATTCTTAGTAATATAGCATGAATATTCCTGGAACTTAGATGATGGTTTTCCACCAAAGAGTTTATTGTTCTAACATTTAGTTCATAATTTAGCTAAATTTTCTATTAAGACTTCTGGATTGCGAATATGGGTAGAAGAGTATCCAGCCATTATTATGCACTGTATGAATTTGGGTGTGCTTATTTTTAGGATTAGAGAATCAAAATTTAGAATGTGAATGATTAATAATGTTTACTTATTAAAGTAGAAGGGGAGTGTGAATTAAAACATGCAGGGCCACATATTTTTGGGGATTAAGTTGGTAATCAAGTTCTCAACTAAGTTTTGTCACTTTTACATTTGCGTCCCTACAAAAATTTTGTAATATTTGCAAATAGGTCCTTCATTATTTATAATAATAATCACCATCATTATTATAATTGTTAGATATTAATGTCATTATTATTATATTAATAATATTATTAATATTTATTTAGTTTTATTATTATTGTTATTGTTAACAATAATTACTTTAAATAATAATAACTATAATCACAATTATCATAATGAATAATGATAATAATCAACTAAAATCATTTTAGTAACTTGTAATGATCTATTTTGATTCCAAGCAGGGATGGCAAAATCTGGGTCTGAATTCGACCTTCTGGTTCTAGACCCGGAGACTAATTTGTTGTATCGAAGTCGGATTTGAATTCAAATTTTTTAACTCCAGATCCTGGTCGGGTTCAACTAAAAAAAATCCAGGTTCCTGGATTTTGGGTTTTAAACTCGGATTACTTAATCCAATTAAAAAAAAAATCAAATACAAATACTACTTCTAAATGTCAATGTTTTAGAGCAATAAAATGGAAGCATAAAATGGAATATAGAAACTGACAATTTATGGATTGAGTATTCAGGAACTTCCAAAATTAGAGTCCGACAAAGCAGCAAACAGTGGCTAATGATGATGATTATAACATCACAACCACGATCGGGATTTGAAAAGGTGGACAAATGGCGGTGAAAACCAGTGAACACAACAAAGGTTGCGAAGTGATGACAAGTGACGACAATGATTGATGAAGAGAAGAGCTGAAGAGAGAGGAAAAGAATGGCTATGGCTGCCATGGTTGTGATGTGAATTAGGGCACTCTAAGATTTTTTTTAATATTCGTATTTATATTAAAAATAATTAAAAAATTAATATTAAAATAAAAGATATTCAGGCCTGGGATCTGAATCTGTAGGTTTACCAAAATTGGGACCCATATACATCTGGGTTGATAAAACTATATCTAGATATCAGATTTATTTTAATCAAGTACAGTTTGAACTTGGCCTGAATTATCTAGGTTTGTCTGGGTCTGGGCTAAGTATGGGTTAAATTGTCATATCTAATTCTAAGATAAAGTAAACACATCAATGGTAATACGACTTATTCCGATTCCAATTTCTATAAGTAAAATGAATAATTTATTTTGATTCTCATTCTCTATTCTAACTTCAGCCTACTTCGATACAAGTCCATCCAGATTACCGATTTGTAAAGCACTATTGATGTTTATGAAAGTGTCTGATTACGAGTTAAAAAATAAAATATTTGACATCAAAACAGTAACATGGATTTAATGAAAACTATAATAAAGTAATTAAGTGAACAATATCTGACAGTGACCCCCCAAAGTTTTCTACTATCCCCTATTTCATGGTGGTGTTCAAGTTTCATATATCATGTTTAGTGGTTTATGACTAGCGTTTTATATTTTATGTTGCAATGTACTAATGTTTTATGTACATTGTTGCATATCATAAGTAAAATGCTCCCAAAATTTTATGTTTTCCCCTCGTTTTATGTTGGCATTAAAGTTTCATATATAACGTTCAGTATTTCATGTCTTCATACTCATTATTGATGTTTTACATTGTAAATTAGACATGACTTGTTGCATGGTTTTCGTTATTTGTTTGATGAGCTTTTCTTTTGTTGTTTTTTCACTTCAATTTGGCTAAAAACATATTAATCTGAATTTTAAAGTAATTATACACATAAATCTAATGGCATATTTCAAATATTAGCTAAAAAATACATATAGAATTATGTTAGACAATATTATATTGAATTCAATTAGTCATGATATAGTTGTATTATCTCACAGGAGAATTCTAATGGATTAAGGTATTTTAACTTAAATTTATGACTTAAAATTTTGGCACAAATTCTAAGTTATTGATTTTATGCAATCAATAATAGATGGATTTACAATTACATATTTAGAAGGTGTATAAATTATACAAACTTACAAAGGGTGCAAATTGATTCATTTGGTAAATTCTCTAGTGGAATATTGTTCATCATAGGAATTAATTAGACTTGCATATTATCACATCGATTTGCTTTTAAACAAGAAAATTTAATATGGATTATCTATAATTCTTAATCTTATTAAAGCCATCAAAATAAATAAGAATCCAAAAATATTAAAAAAATATTTACATATGCAACGTCCATCTACTTTGTAATGGCAATTGGTAATCTTCTTATTTTGTCTTTTACAAAACTATTGTTGGATTGAAACTCGTGTAATCTAGTAGGTAAAATAGAATAGGTCAGAGAAAAGAGGTTAAGTGCTATCGGCTTTTGCGTTGTCGATACTTTTTCTTCTCACAACCTTCATTCAGCGTGCTAGCTACACAGCCACATACAAGCTCCATAATAAAATATTGTATGTTGTTCAGGTTGAACTAACAAATTTTGTATCTGGCTCCCAATTACCATCAACTATATTCTTGAATTTGACTGCTTCAATATCTCATGTCACTTTAAATTTCCTTCAAACCCAGATTCGTGAATTTTAGTTTCAATCCATATTTCCTCAAATCACATTGGAAGTCCCTCACTACCTGTTTGAGTTAGGTTTTGAAAGAAATTAGGGTTGTATTTGAGAATGTTGATGGTAAGGGGATTGCCGTCATTAATTAAAAATGAAGACAAACATGAATCGACCTTATTTTGCATTACAACAGCTAGTTGAGATTATACAAGAGAACTAGAGAAGTACCAATCGAGTCCTGCATTATTCAATTGAGAAGACAAGTCATATATGAACCATATGGAAGGGGAATTTGTAAGATCCCATCGTAAGTGTGGAGAATCAAATGCGGATGCATGAATGCCTAATTTGAAATTAAGGTATATTTTTCCCAAAGAGTTGCAAACTTGGGGGTTCATTATCGTGAATGTGGAAAATAATTTTGTGTATATGGTTGGGGCAAGAATTGTGTCAACTTAAGATTGGGTTTATTGGAATCATAAAATAGTATTATCTTCCTTCCTTGAAATTATGCAATTGGATACGCTCACTATGTGTCATGGGTGCTAGATTTGATTCGCTTATAATGATGAACTTTCAATAAATGTAATTTGGTTGGATCAATTTCATATGCATGTGAATGTGTTTTGAGGCAGTCATCGAAATAGGTTTTGTTGTCTTTGCCGTATAAGCAAGCCGGCTTATCTCGAAATAACTTGTAGAATGTAGATGATATAGCAATTATCGGTAAATAGATGGAATTTTAATTTTTAATGGTTATGATATCTGAATAATTAAGACCGAAGTCACTGGTTTGAAGTCGTGGAAAAAGATAGAAAAAGTTTCGGTTTTTATCTTCTATCATAGTCACTTTGTTTGGTTTTGCAGCTCTTGGCAATCCTCCACCACTACCACTACAACAGCCACCATATTAGCTTATTTTTGTTTCCTTCTTTGTTTTTCATTTTAGCACCAACATTTTTGCATAAATTGTTACATACATTGATTCGTCATTAAGCAACTTACTTTTATACTCTTGTGAGAGCGTAATCTTTAAAAACTTCAACTCAAATCTAAATTGAGCGATTATAAATGTGGGAAACATTTGGAAAAAGGGATGTATGTTCATCTCAAAATTGTAAAAGTTTATTGACACTTTAAAAATCAATTGTAACCATTTCATGACCCATAATTTATTGAATGCTTGTATAAAATAACCCCTCGTGATGTTATTATTCACTCATTTTCATCAACATCTATAAAATAGATTTCAATGGTCACAGTCACACGCATGAATCTGATTATTCTTCGATACAAAAAAATGAAATAAAATAAAATAATTCCTTAACACACTTAATTTAATAGACTAGTACAATACTATAATACTGCCCTCACTTTGCTTTATTTTTTGTGGAATTTTTTTAAAATACCCCTAAAGGGGTCTAGTCATGAGATTTGCACCCCATTATAAAATTTAGACCCCAAAGCCAATTACATGTCCATAATGCCCTTTTTTATCATGTATTATAAGATATTGTCATGTATTACACGATACCATTATTGCATGATATTATCTTGTATTACACTATAGTGTCATGTATTATACAAAATTAATACATGACAAAGTTATGTTTTGCACGATACTGTCATATATTACATGACGAAATTATGTATTGCACTACAATGTCACATATTGAACGAAATTCATGAAAGATATTTTTAAGGTTTCATGTAAATAAATATATTTTAATCCTTTTAATGTGATCAAGAGTCTAATACTAATAAAAATTGGTCAAGAGGTCAAGACTCACAACTAAAGTCAAATAGGATCCTTCACTTAATAATATAATCTATTTTTTTACTTAAATGTATTCTATACAATTAAACCATGCTACTGCTCAACCTCGAATTTGGCCTATTAATATATATACGTATAACTAACATTAACCTTATATGTTTTAATTATTTTGATTTCCTTATACATCAAAGGGTATTTGGAGCTATTACGTGAATTGCATATCAATTATGTATAAGTGATTAATTGCCTTCTAAAAAAAAAATCAATTGCAAATACTCACGAATTTATTTTTCATAATATTTTTTTATAACATTATCTATCCACGAATTCTTGTCCAAAAGATATTTGCGTGGATGCAAATAAATTAATATTTTTGTTATCATAACGATACACTGGCATGCAGCCTTCAGTTGCATGTGAAGTTGTTGCCTTTTTTATTGATTTAATTGTTAAGTATTTGCAACGAATTAGTTGTACCAAACGTGTTAGTCCTTTGGTGACCATGACCCGTGTGTCAAGTTACTTCTTCCTTTCAACGTGGATCGTTATCAGCCATTGGATAAAATCTAACGGTCAATTGGGTAAAAGACAAAAAATTTGGGGCATGAAATCGCGGTTGCAACGTAGTCCTTGCCACATATACAACATAATGTTCCCAAGTCTAAGGGTGTTCAGAATTCAATCTGATCCGTTCAATCCGTCTGATCTACAAAAATTTAATCCGTAAAAATTTTATCTGTAAATTAATGAATTAAATTATATTGAATTGAAAATTTAAAAATCTACAGTCGATGTATTTGATATGAATTTACTTTTGTAAATTCACAAAAATCCACGAATCCGTAAAAATATAAAATTTATTTATTTATTTAATTAAAAAATAAAACTTATAAATATGACATTACTATTTACTAATAAATCAATAAGTTAAAATATAGTTATATTGACACTATATATATCTTATCAGATAATAATATATAATAAACATAATTAAATAATTAAATAAACAAATATAACTTTCTAAATAGTTAATTTTATAATTGTAGTTAATTTTCATGTAGTGATTTAAACAAATGAGATTTTTTCTTTTCACTATGTCATATTTTAAAACTTTAATTGTATTTTTCTAACTTTATTTAAACACTTAATTTATTTAAATCTTATTTAATTTTCAATTTGATCGGTAATAAAATTATTTTTAAATTAGATTTTTTATTTAATTAGTTCGTAGAATAAATAGAATTAAAAATTTTTAAATAGAATTAAATAGTTATGGATTTGGTCAAATCCATATCCGATCCACAGAAATATAGATTGGATTTGAATTGAATTCATCAATCCGTGGATTGGATTGGATTGAAAATTTACAATCCGTAAATCATGAATCGAATATGAATTAATGTCCAATCCGTAAAATCTGATCCGCAAACACCCCTACCCACGTCTACTTAAAATCCAGATATCGGTACAGTCAACTTTAATCCAAAACAAACAAAAATTAAAATATTCCATTATTGAATACGTAGTAATAGTGGCCAATTTCACAACAATTCAAATGATAATTTATAATTTCTATAATTACTTGCTTTGTCATCCCTTTCTCATTAATTTCTGTTGAGTCATAAATAGGAAAATGTTGTCCTAGTGCAAGAGCATATGATTAAATGACATTAAAACTACAAGTAATGTTAGATATCTCGATATTTAAATCTTAATTTAGATCCTAATTAATGTGGTATTCATCCATTGAATTATAGTTAAGTAATTTTACTAGTTATAAAATTCATCATCCAATAAATAACTGACACATAATGTTGAGACTCAAGTTGGAACTAAAATATTGGAATCCCTAATATTATTGTAAAACTACATAAATAGATTTAAATTAATATTTCATAGTCTCAAATATCACCAATAATACGTTTTTCATTAATAACACATTTTTCATTTTCATGTATGTTCAAATGCACAATACATTTTCCATAATACAACTTATACTATAAAACTAATTTAAGATCATTTCTCCATTAATTTCCATCGACCCATACGTCTCTTAAAAAAGAAAATTAAAATAGTAGCAAACTAAAACCCAAAACAGCAATAAATTAACATAAAAATAATAGCGACCGTTGCAAGATATCAAACCCCCAAAAATAGCAAAAATAAATAAATAAATAAATGAACCTAAAATGGCATAAAATTAACCCAAAACTGAAGGAAATTAACCCACAAACAGCAGAAAAAAAAGTCAAAAACAGCAGGAAATCAAGCCCAAAAATAGCAAAAAGTAAACCCAAAAATAACAGAAAATTAACCCAGAAATAGAAGGAAATAAACCCAGAAACAGTGAAAAAAAGGACAGAGAAAATAGCAAGTAATTGAACAGAAATGCAGCAAAAAGTAATCCTAGAAGCAACAGCAAAACAGCAAAAAATAGCAGAAAGTAGCAGCAAATCAATCCCGAAACAGAAGCAAATCAACACCAAAAATTGCAGCAAACCCAAAAATAGCAGGAAACAAAGCCAAAAATACAGAACGTGGTGAAAAATATAAACAACAAAAAATTTACCCAAAAACAGCATAAAATTTACACAGAAACAGCTGTAAATTTAACCTGCAGCAACATAATCCAGAAACGGCTGAAAATCAGGCCCAAAAAAAAAAAAAAATACACAGAAACAGCAGCAAATAAAAAACAAACACTGCCAGTATGACTTAGAATTTTTCTAGGAAATGGTGTCCAGCTTGGCCTGTACACAAGATATATTACATAAACTACATGTCATGAATCTCATATTTTTCAACTCCATACAACACAATATAAGAGCAAACAAATTTATTATAGATCCAGGAAGCTTAAATTATAGTTCATAAAATTGCAAAAAGGCACTGTAACACCAACAAAAAACTAGATATCATGAGTGAATTTTAATGATCTCCAACTACCATTAGAAAAATACTCGTGAACATGCTCTTCGGGAAACTAGAGGATCTTACACACTTAATTTCTCTAAAGGATTCCCTAAACATTACCAACAGGACATTTACAATACCACAACAGGCATGCAGTTTGAAGAAATGAGAGTTAGACTTCCACAACCTAAATATTGTTGGATAATGGCAGAACCATTTCCGAGAATTACAAAGGACAACATATAATTAACAATATCAAGAGTGTTTGTATGAATCTAAACCTTACAATTAGAAATGACATGTTAATGCTAGAATAAAAGGAATTTCTGAATTATTTTAGAAGTGCATTAAACTCAAGATGCAATACCTCTCTAACTTCATCTTCTGTGCTTCTACCATATGCATCTTCACCAGTCGGTTGATTAAATTCACAGTCAACAAAAAAAATGATTCTGCACAGGTACTAAAGTTATGAACTGGGGACAATTTTGGTTCTTGTACTAGCCTAAGTTGAGCAGTAGTAACAACAGAAGCAGATTCAGTAGGTGGTTAAATGTGATGAAGCTGCTTAACGGCCCGATGAAGCCATTCCAGCCAAATGTTTGACATTAAAAAAAAGAAAAAGACAAAAAAAAAAAAAAACAATAGGAATCATTTTATTTGTACTCCTCAGTACTTCCCTCAAATGTAAGCAATAATTAAACTTTTTGCAAAAAAATGATTCTGGTCCTGTAACTAGTTAATAAGCAAGATACAACTACAAAAACTATTCAAGCAACCAAATTCCACACAAAGGCACAAAAGGAAAAATTTTCAAAATTATAGTACAAGCAAAATCAAGTAGCATAACAATTATCGTGCAGTCATTCGGCAAAACTAAAACAATTACCAGATTTCAACAAAATCAATAAGCCTAATAACCATCTCAAACCCTAACTCTAACAATAAATATATGAAATTTCAACACAAAAACTCTAAATTTCATAAATGAAATAGGAAAAAAGAAAAAATAGATTGTCAATATTCAAGAAGCAATAGCAGAAAATTAAAGAGCAAGCCACGAATTATCACCTTAACAATATCGTAGCTATTAGAGGGTCTTGTCGACAGAGACTAGAGTGTTTTCATCATCGGAGGTCCGAAAGTTGCCATCGTTGGAGTCTGGGAGCAAGCCAGGAATTGAGCTCCTAGTCTTTGTCTTCTCTGATCCCAATCATTTGTTAGAGCTCGTCAGAAGATCTGAGCAAAATAGGGAATGACTGAATTGTGGAGGCCAACGAATTGCCAAAAAAATTAGGGATTTTAGAACGGTAATGTGTATAGTTACTTTTCCAGCCAGTTCCTATCTCTCTCTTCTCTCTCTCTCTTTTTAATTTTTACCTAATATTTTCTTAATTTTAATGAAATTTTGAATCTCACCCATTGGATTAATTTGAATCCAATGGTTTATAATAACCTCCCATAAATATCTATGACGGCAGTAGTTAGAAATATATTCCTACCAAACACCACATTTTCTATGCATTGTTGATGAAGCCTTTTGCCAAAATCCAAAGCACCAGGACCAGCGGAGGCCGTAGGTACGGCAGCCATTGTATCTTCATCCGGATGTAAGCCTAGTGATTCCAACTTTCCAAAAAGTTCAAGTGCTTCATTAAAGCGCCCTGCCTGAGAGTAACCATTGCTCATGGCTGTACAAGAAACTAGATCCCTCTGATCCATCTGATCAAACGGCTGTCTGGCTCTCTCAATTTCTCCGTCTCGAGTATATCCTGATATCATAGAACTCCTAGCTGCAGTACTCTTACTCGTTCCCAGTATACTAACTACCCGCTCAGCCATATTCATTAACCCACGTTTTACGTACGTATCAATAACAGCAGTCTTGAGCAACATAATAGAATCAATAACAGTCAGTCATGATCAGCTAGACTCTTTAATTTCACTCCTTAATATGAAATGATAAAGCAAAGTCATCATTGTCATAGTCTTGGAATAAATCATGACAAATCCCGCTGTAGGATCACCAATTCATACACCGAGGAAAATAGTTGTTTAGTATTTCTGCATTTAGTAAAGCTTCCAAACCAACTTTAAAATAATATTATTATATTCATAAAGAATTAATAATATTACTATCTACTATCTTTATTTGAAAATATAATATTATTATATTTATTTATAATTAATAATTAATAATAATAAATAGTTTATTCTAAGAAAAATATTTATTTTGGACAATATTATTAATAATAATGTTTCATTTGTATTGCTCTTATCAATAATTTTTAATTTACATAATTAAAATTAAAATTAATAAAAAAATAATTATTTACATAATTAAAAATATTAATAATGATTATTAAGTTATATAACTAAAATTAATAATAAAATAAAAAGTTTATTTTATGAATATATTTTTTATTAACTTTATAGCTAAAAGCTATAATTTTTTAAATAAGGACAGAATTATAATTTAAAATAATTCACTCTCAATTTACTTTTCAGTATTTTCAATCTAATCCGAAAAATAAAGGCTACTTTACTTAGAAGTTATATCATAGGTAAATGAATTGATTTCAGGAAAAGTTGAATTGTTTTTAAAATATATTGGCCGAATTAGAAAGCCAGTCGAATCCCCATTAGAACAATTTTGTTCTCCTTTATGCAAAAAATAGCCAGCCCTAAATAGGTGCAGCAAAACCAAATCTTCAAAACCATAGAGAAAATCAGTGAGATAAAAGAAACTTATTATTATGACAAAAAAGGAAAAAATAAAGAATGCACATATATACTTACAGTAGAATCTTTTCCTCCATTGAAACTAAGGGCAACTTCTTCAATGCTGAGATATCAAATTCAGTACATTCAGCCATCAGTGTCCTTATTACCATTGGATAAATAACAGTTTAGAGCGCTTAACATTCACGCTCATTTCCTTAAAGTGTGGTGCAATACCAACATAATTGATCAATATATGCTTTCAAAGAATAATTAAACCATCAAGCAACCCAAACTCTTGAGATTTTTATTTAAAAAAAATTATTTTACAATCTATTTATATAACAATTGTGTTCGAAAGTGACATTCGAATGGAGCACTAGAAAAATGTGAACTCCATTACACTAATTTTTGTCTTTCAGGGTGTGTTTGGCAGTTGTATTACATTAACACACTACTTGTATACAAATCCATGTTTGACTGTGATATTTAGTAGCATTGCACTATACTAAAAAGGTGGGTAATACAATGAAAGGAGCATAAAATAATCTCATGGGGGAATAGAGTTTAAGTTGTATTGCATTAAAACACTGTTTATATTTTTAATTTAATCATTTGAATTTTATTATCAAATAATTTATAATAAAATTAAATTTATTAAATATTAATTTATATTTATATTAAATAAAATTTAATTTTAACTAATAACATAAAATATAAAAGATCAATAAACCTAAATATTTAATGAATAAATGATAATACATTATTTACTTTTATTAAATAAAATCATTTTAATTATTTTACTTTAAATATGTAAAAAGTATTTCAATTATTTAATCATTTACTAAATTTGAAAATAATTAAATAATTATATTCGACATTAATAAATAAAAATTAATTTATAATTAAATTTAAAATTTAATATCATATTATATTATATTATATATTATATTTATTTGATAATATTATATTATTAAATTATTTTAATAAATATTTTTTTAATATTTTATGTTATAAATTAATATATAAAAATATTTAATTAATAATTAAATTTCAAAATTAATATTATATCACTAAAATATTAATATATTTAAATAATACTAATTTAATTTTAAAATTAGTATAAAATAATATTACAGAATAGTATTATATATAATATAGTCATAGTACACCAAAAATTGTATTACATAACAATTTAATGCAATACATCCTAATGTTTACTATAGTGCAATATACCTAATACAATATAATGAATACAGTGTACCAAACGCACCTTTATTGCATTGGAGTGTTTTGTCTTTTTAACTCTGCACATCCACACTCGAGGACAACCGTATGTAACAAATAAATATCTATCTCAAAACTCATAGTTGAAGTTTATAAAGTAATGGCATTGCAAATCTAGATCTAGCAAGCATTGCACAAAGAAAATACTACTCTATGGTCTTTCAAGAAAAGATTGAACTTAGAAATTTCAACATTTAAAACCCATCTTTTGATTCACATGTGATATAACAACTTACTCGTAATTATTACATTCTCATTGTATGATTAATAACTAACCTAGCATGATAATTATAAATAAGGTGCTAGAGATGGCCAACGGGCCATGTGGCACGTGGTATGGTGTCCATACAGTATGGCATAACACAACCTCATTTTGGAAGAGCAAGCGGTACAGTAGGGCCCGTAAGCAAGATGGGCTGAAAGCATGACACAATTAGAAGATAGGCTAAAGTATAAACGTGAAAAAACTCGTAGTAAGCATGCTTGACTGGTGGACTAGCATGCAGTCGAAATATATTAAAGTAAAATTTTGTAATGAAAAGTAAACTTAAAATTTTAAAATTTTATAAATAATTTGAAATTAAATCTTTTAATGTAGTTTATTAGCGTAGCTTTCATAAATTCATTTTAATCTTAGTTTAAAAAAAAGGCTAATCGCTTTATGTTTATATAATTTATTAGATGAATAAATGATATTATGATTTTATAAATGATAAATCTTTATAAATGATAATTTAAAATTAAATCTTTTAATGTATTTTATTAGCGTAGCTTTCATAAATTCATTTTAATCTTAGTTTTAAAAAAAGGCTAATTGCTTTATGTTTATATAATTTATTAGATGAATAAATGATATTATGATTTTATAAATGAGAAATCTAAACTTTTACGATTTTAATATTTCATTTATAAAATCATAAATTAGTCAAACAAAAATATGTTTCATTTATGAAAGAAATATTTTTCACCATTTACACATAAAAATAAATTTGTGAACTAAATATGTTTTATTATAAATCAAAAGTTAATTGTTATATTTTAATTTGAAACTTAAAAGTATTAATGTTATTATGAACTATTATCTATGGCTTTATGCAAGTCCAAATTGGCAATTAAATGTTAACCTTTAAGACAGATTTATTATTATTGTTATTATTATTAAGAATGAACTCTAATATCGTGGATTCTAACTTAGTAATTATTAACCCAATAGTTAGTATTACATTTCTTATTGTTATTAATTTATTGTAATTGACTATTGATTTGAGTTTTAAACTTTTGATTTATAGTAAATTTAACTAAAAGCACGTGGTCCCAAAAAAAATATAGAAACTTTTAAAAAAAAAACACGCTAATAACTTGGCATACTGTCTTAAAAAAAAAAAAAAAAAAAAAAAAAAAGGCTTACCATGCTTTTTCCTGGTTCTTCGGAACGACCTCGTACGGCACGGGTGAGCTCATGTTGCACCAGGCCAAGTAAAAAATTAGGCACAACATGGCATGATCCATTCACGCCATGACCCATTCACCCCTGGACCTTCCTTTGATGGGCCGTACTGTGTTGACCATCTCTATGAGGTGTTACATCAATCAGAACTAAATGCCGAGATAGTAAAAAGTACCCAGGAATTTAGCTGCCAGCCAATGACTCAAGTGGCAAGAAGAAGCTTTCTTGGCAAAGATACAATCAATTTTTAAGCAATCCGCTACATAAGGATTTTAAGAGTATCCTTGCATAGCTAGCGAGACTGCTTGAATAACAATCGTTCTCGTGATTTATTTGAAGCAACCCAAAAGTCCAAAGCTAAAGAGAAGCAAATGCTCCCATAAAATCAAGACGTGTTACTAAACAGAAATTTAATGTTTTGCATTAAGCTGAGGGATTGGTTGACTGCCCAAGAATCAACAGTCAAGACATATCAGAGTCCTTATCTCTTAATCTGTTAGTTAATGGAAGCTGCTGCATTACCATTTTCTTATTAATTGCAAGGGATATCACAGTTATGGTGCATCTTTATTGCAATCCTGTCTTCAGATCCTTTCTTTCTCCTCTCCCAATATCTCTTAAGTCTTCGCTTTCCATCCAAATTCAGAGACTTGTGCTCTGCACTCTATAGGCAGGAAATGTTGCGTGTGGGGCAATGCAGCAGTCAAAATAAGCACCCTAGGTATCTGAAGCTTCACAGGAACTGCTTCAAGATATTGTTCACAATTTAAATAACTTCAGAGAATGCTCCCGGATGGAACTTCTTGCACAATGACTCTATGGCTGCTTCAATTCTTGCCCAGTCCTGCAATAGGTTTATTGATATTTTATTGTTTGTCAGAAAAATTAATGATGTTAATGGAAGCTATATATCCGAGCGACACTATCTTTTACCTTGCCTTCAAAACTAATTATGAGTGGCCCTTGTCTTGATTTACGATAACACCCTTAACATTGCACAGGAAACCACAATCAATTAGAAAAAGGCTGAAGTCAGAAGTATATCCTATTTCCAGACAACCTGAACAAGTTAGAAAAAGTCGTACCAATATGAAGGTCCGGGAATTCAAGACAAAGTTTTGATAGAGGTTGGGCAGCTTCTAACTGAATTCACAGAGAATATTACATGCAAAAGGAGTGTCAATGTCAAAGACAATCAAAGAGATGGTGCAAGCATTACTTCAACAAATCAATCCTAACGAAAAGCAGCAGAATTCTAACAGATGAGTCCTTGGGACTTCCCAGACATTCTTCTCTAGAAAATATTACAAAGTTCAATCAAAGCAGACGATCTCAATAGCAATTTGTCTTGTTGCATATGGGAGACAATACCTAAGTGAACCAATGTCTTAATACTTAAAAACAAGATTCTAAAGTCAAAAGGTCTACAGGTTCATGCTGCAAATTTTGCACAGCAACAATAATCCAAAGCTAGTGATAAATAAATAAATTAATCATAAAATTGTTAGCTACATAACATAGCAAACCATAATGAGCAAGGGAACAGGAATGCTCCAAATGCATTACAGTATAATATAGTAAGCTATAAATCATGCAGGCGGAAGTAAGCATCCATAAAATGCAGTCTTTTTAGATAATAAGGTTTTAAGTATTACTTATCTTAAAAAATGTAGGTAAAATAGCAGGAGTGGTACAAAAGCACACCAAAAGTTTAGTATATGGCAGCAACATGCAAGGGTAGTCTTTTACCACATACATCTGATAGATTTGTGGTCAAGCTCTTTGATGTGTATGGTTCCATCAACGACAAGCCATCGGATCTTAGAAGTTCAATCAAACAGTTCCACTCCTTATCCAGCTCAGTAACATTTGTTGCAGCGAGAATGATTACATTTTGACACTTGATCTACAAGAACGATCATTAAATTATTAGAAATTCAAACTAGCAGTTGATATAAATGAATCTACCTATGTTTATGCAGGAGCATTAGTCAAGAGGAAAGAATGAATATCTTGTCATTATTGGTTAGTTAAATGCTTCATTGTGCTGTGGAAGCTTTAATTGACCTAGTAAAATTCAGAAACATCTCATCATAAGTATGCCTCCAAAACACATACCAAAGGTAGGAGCAGCTTGTCGTGATGCAACAGTTCAGTGGTACCTTCGGGCAACAGAGCCATCTGAACAGGAAATCCAAGAATGAGATCAAATTCAAGATGCAAAAACTCAAAATACTTCATTCCCCCACCCCACCCACCCCCCCCCCCCCCCCCCCCCAAAAAAAAAAAAAAAAATTCCAACATTGATGGACTTGCATGCATAGGTATATGCTGAAGAAAACAATAGATGGATGAAAATGAAAAGCAAGAACTAAAAGCAGTGGGAAGATTATAGTCTCTACTAATGACCATATAGTATGTCAGAACAAAAAACTATCCCAAAGAAAACCAAGGAATTAACATCATCAAATATATTAAGCACAAACGAAGGCATCAGTTTACATGGGAAACTAATCATTTCATTCACCAAACTACAGATATGACGGGTGGGCAGGATCTTGAGTCAGATGTTGAAGTAGAGAAGTTTGACAGTTTGAACCATCCTTGTGTGAGAGAAATTAAGAATAATAAAAGATGAACCAAGAGAAGAGAAAGAAGAGAGAAAGAGGGGGGCGGGGGGGGGTGGAGGGCAGGGAGCGTGCCAAATTTCCAAATCATACAAGAGGAAGGGTTCGAAACCCCTTATGGCCACCTACCAGCGATAATTTGTATCCCAAAAAGTCTCCTGAGTACCAAGGTTGTAGGGCTGGTGGTAGTTTCCATTACAGAACTCAATGAACATAGAATGACCAAGGGATTTTTGAGTACGAAAAGAGAGAAAGAGATGCAACAAACTAGAAAATATATCAGTTTGAAATTATCAATTCTTGATATCAGATTCAGATTACCTCATTTCGGTCGCCAATGCAGTGATCACCAACAAGTTGCCTTAGATATTCTTCAAATTCTTCATCAGGAGCCTTGAATTAAAGATGATTAACCAACGAAAATACAGTTAGTCAGCATATAGTATACACAAACAGTGGTCTTTTAGCTCCTCACTCCAACCCAGAAAATCAGTTAAGAAGGCTTGGGTAGTTCAAAATTTCTTCATCAAGAACGCCAGAATATCAAGGAATCTAGTAAGATTTGTGCAACGAACCTTTGGCAAAACGCTTAGAAACATTTGGCAAAACATTAAATGAGCATAATAATCATAATAAAAAATGCACTACAAACAAGCATAACTCACCAGGCGAACCCCAAAAGCCTTTGCAACGCCAGCTAATGTAACATCCGAGTGCAGTGGGCCTACCCCTCCATACATAAATACCTAGAAGTATCAGGCATATTATGCACTAACTTAAGAAATCAAAACAATAAGAAAATCATCAAATGATCACTAACAAAATGTCAAAATTTACCATATCATGGGATGCTTTTTGTCGTTCCACCTCTTCAGCCACAGAATCTATCTGCTCCAAAACAAAGTCATAAAAGATAAAATTATACAAGGTTAAAAACTGCAAATGTGGAGCTTCAGATGTAACTCGACATGCATAACACCAACAATCTTGGTTTTAATATCTATGAGCGGATCATTACTAAAGTTAATAATTTCGGGTCTTGGCTTGACGTTTCTGTATGAAATACCATCAAAGAATTTAACTATGAAACACTATATCATTTACCAAGATAATTTTCACAGAGAGTGACTCACATCATTCTGGAGAACAGTAATTCGTGATACAGACCAACCGATGGAATGCAACTTTTTACACAATGACGGTCCCAATTGATCCTCAATGGTGCCAAACCTGAGCTATGGAACAGATAAAAGATACTACAGACTTCAGCAACTAGCAACCGTTAGGTGAAAATAGGGAAACAACAGTAGGGTACAGCACGCAGGCATGCATGCCAGAGACATGACACCACAGATATAAAGCAAAGGGATGTATATCCGTGAATATAGAAAAACATGAATCCGTGCTTTCATATAAAGCACATATTGCAAACAACAGTTATAGAAAAGTATTGAAATATTATATATGGAATTTTTTCATAAAAATGCTATTTATTCATCCCTGATTTAAGGGGAAAAATTATAAAAGCAGTACAAAACACACACAATAAAGAATGAGCATATCTACGTACAAAAAGATTATATTTCTTTACCTTTTTTTTCCCTATAGAAAAGACAAGTGAAATCAAGAGAAAGACTTAAAGGTTGAAAGCAGCTGATTTTGTTGGAAGTCCATTCAAAGCATGAATACAATTAAAATTTTGAATTATGGCCCATATGAGTGAAATTCATGACAATAGACAAATTAACTACAAAAAGTACAAACCAGCCATAAGACGCTCTCAACAAACCAAGTAATTCCAACAAGGGACTTACAGAATCTCATCGCCAACAGCAATGGCTGAGGCTTTCAGGAAGCTGGTTTTATGTGAATCTACATTGTCCATGACATTAGCAATGCCTGTCCCACAAACTGAAGGAGAAACTTTTTTAACTCTCCCTGCTCTCTCCAATCTTCCATTTGAAAGCATGTACGCAGGTTTAAATTTCTCTTGGTTATTGGATGAATCACCGATGCACAATAATGCATTTGGAACAGTGTCATGTATGCTTCCAATCGAAGTATAGCTGCAAATGATGATAGTAATAAAATAAGATTTTTCAGAGAAAATAGAAGTAAAAACTTGCTTAAAATTTGTGAATTATATAAACTAGTATAATTTGCATCAGGGAACGTGTAAGCCTCAAGGAAATGACCAAACCTATAAAACTTAACAATAAAATTTTAATAATTGAAGACACAGAGAAAAACATTACCCCTGATCATAAAGACTGCAGTACTGGACCTTGCAAGTTAAGATGAAGGCCCACACATCTCTGACAAAGAAACATTGAAAAGTCAAAAAGCCTGAAACTCACCCTATGTAAAACAGAATGAAATAAGCATCCACGGACAGAATTAAAAATCAATCTTGCCTTTTCCAAAATAGCATTAGTAATTCACCAAAAAATTGCCTAAGCAATGACATTTTTCCTCAATATGGTTACAAACTTGCATACATGGTACAATGAAGCTTTTTTGTGGTAGGTGGTGCATTTGGGAATGCTTTCAAAGTAGTTCTTTTTCCCTTTTATTTTATCTTTTTCCTGCAACTATATTTAAATTAAAAGGTGCATTGAAAATAGTGTTGTCAAAAAAAAAAAAAAAAAAAAAGTTTCGTAGCAGTTGCTGAAAATTGGACAAGGATTTTTCATATTTCTGAAAATGAGTAAAATGGTTATCATAATGAAAAAATTGTGCTCTGTTCTGAAAATATGTTTCTGAAAATGCTGAAAAGCCACAAACTATATGTCTGAACATTCAAGTAACAAATTTTGAAAACAATCTTTGGTTTTCAAAAACACATTTTCGATGCATTTATTCTCTAGAAAAAAACTGTTTATAAAATGCAACCACTTAGTAACTTATTAAACGAGATGATGACAAGTGTATTTTATGTTTATCATGACTATGTCCTATCAAACAAATTTATTCATTTAGAAAAGAAAAGTAAACACAAGGTAGTGATGTATTTCTCGGGGTTCCTCAAAGGCTGTTCGTGATGCTCAAATGGAAGGAATACCAATTTTGAAGGATTAAAGAATGAAATAATCAACCATCCGATAGCTGTAATCAACTTGATTCAGAAGCCAAAGAAACCAAAGAGCTTATAGTTTATCGACAACCTGTACGACCAATCCAAGATGGGATTCACTCTCATGAAAGGAGGCCATCCAGGTGAACTTGGGGAGAACTGTTCTTGACCAACCTGCAAGTTAAAAGATGATGTACTTAACGTCAAATGTTAAAGCAAAGTCATCATTGTGTTATTCTTGCAATAAAGAATGACAAATACCGCTGTAGGATCACCAATTCGCACACCGAGGAAAATAGCTCTGATTGGTTTAGCATTTAGTAAAGCTTCCAAACCAGATTTGAAATCTGAGCGAATGATGTCCAATTGCAAAACATATCTGCACAAACCAGTCTACCTCAATAGCAACAATATTCTTTTCCAAATCATAGGCTTCAAAGTCAAAAAACCTTATAATATTGCCTAAACCTTTTTTTCATTAAACATTAGTTTATTTTATTTTATTTTTGTTGGGGTGAGAATGGAAAGTGAAATAAAGCTAAGAGGAAAAAGAGGAAGAATACTTCAGTGCTTCACTTACTTGGAGGCTGTATCATAGGTAAATGAGTTGATTTCAGGGAAAGCTGAATTACTCTCAAAATATATTGTCCGAATTGGAAAAGTCAGACTCCCATTAGAACAACCCTGTTCCCCTTTATGCAAAAAATAGCCAGCCCTAAGTAGGTGCAGCAAAACCTAAACATCAAAGCGATGGACAAAATCAGTGAGATAAAAGAAACTTACAATTCTGACCCCAAAAAAGGGCACATATATGTACTTACAGTTGAATCTTTTCCCCCATTGAAACTAAAGGCAACCTCTTCAATGCTGTTGAGATATCAAATTCAGCACTTTCAAGCATCAGTGTCTTTGTTACCAGTGGATAAATAACAGTGTAGAACGCTTAACATTCACATTCATTTCCTTG
This sequence comes from Murraya paniculata, assembly GCA_030449075.1. Taxonomy (NCBI): domain Eukaryota; kingdom Viridiplantae; phylum Streptophyta; class Magnoliopsida; order Sapindales; family Rutaceae; genus Murraya; species Murraya paniculata. The sequence continues at coordinate 22,500 of JAEVFN010000034.1, read as the reverse complement.
AGGTGTAATGCAATACCGATAGAATTGATCAATATATGCTTGCAGAATGGAAAGACGGTCATTGTATAGCAAACTCAGACTTAAATGCTTCATTGTGATCAATGCAAGGACTAAAAGGGCTTCCACCCAAGTCTATCCCAAAACCAACAGCACCCTGCTAAAGCAACTAGGAAAAAAACTAATTTGTTTCCCTTAACCTGTTAGTTATAGGTACTGTGTAGATCAAAGAAATCCAAACTTCAAAATGAACAACCCAAGTTTGTACACAGCATGACCAAATAACGTATTGTTCAATCAATTTCCAAGTGATACACACAGATGCAAAAATAAAATGACACCATTATAACAGGTTCTCTATTATCCAATCAATGCACAGAGAAGATCAAGATAGCAAATACCAAAAAGCTACGCAAACTGACAAAAACTTGAATCCATTTGAGAATCATCAAAGGTAACCCTAGTAAAGACATGATCAATTTACAAAGAAACACAGATTTGTGCAAGCTACAATTAGTTTCCATAAAATGAAAACAAGCAAAGCACAATATTCAGAATTTCATACTCTTTATACAAACTTACAGGTAGCTGAATGTGTTACCGAATCCACTTTGACCAAAATACTCAGAACCCATTTCACAACAAAAACTACTTTCTATAAAACTACAAAATTCACAATAGAAGAAAGAAACAAGCAAGAAAAAACTCACCAGTATAAGGCAAGAGCTCTTTGTATAACATTTATGGCATTATTGTACTTGGTCTTAAGCCTCCTGTCATCACTTTCTCTAATTGCTTTATCAATCTCCATCTAACTTGACACACAAAACATCTCACACGTCAAGATTCAACACAAGATAGAGGCAAATGTGGTATTATAAATTCAATCAAGTATGCAACTTTCGGTTAAAAATATGCACAAATATTCCTATGGATCAGATATTTAGCAAATTCCAGCAAATGGGTTGTCTTAAATTGATTTGATTTTTCAATTTTAGGCAAGTAAAAATTTTTAACAGTAGAATTTTACAAATTTTTTAACAGTAAAATTTTACAAATTTTTTTTAACAGTAAAATTTTACCTTTGAATGGACTAACTACCATTGACTCCCGGTTCAGAATAGAAAGCAATGAATTGAATTAACACAAAGCTCCAAAAAAAAAAAATATCTCTTTAACTTTCTGCAAATATTAGCTTCTATATGAGAAAGAAAAACAAAAATGCCAGCGAATGAGAGACAATTTGCTGTGCTTCGTCAAATGTAAATAGCAAATGATGTGTTCTTGATGCCACAGGTTGTTTATTTTGATTCAGTTGGGTTTGGCTACAGCAATTTTACAATTTTCACCTGATTTTACTGCTAGCAACTACACACAAAAATTGCACATAATTTTTAAAATCTACTACAAATATAAATCCATCATAACGAAAAACCAAAACACCACAAGTCGGCAATATTGTGTCGACATTCGACAAACTCCACCATAACACACAAGCAATCTTCTTAATTAAATTAAGCAAATACATCAGCTGATCTGATTCTGATCAGTTCATATATTACAAGACATGTAATTTTTGATAAAGCATGCTTTTCTTTTGCTCAAAAAGGTAACAATGTTCATTATGAGCAGGTCTCAAATTTTGAAACAGTAACTATAATTGATAAAGAAAGACAAGCCAAAGTTGGTGCATTAAATGATCAAATAAACATTGTTCACTCACGGCCTTGTTGCACCTCTAATGAAAATTGCATTACTAGTAGAGAACCTCAATTAAGCCCAAAAAAACTTGTGCATGCAAACTCCACTTTTGCTAACCGAAAATGAAGAGCCACAAATTCGGCACAAGCAGATATCAATATTAACAATTCAAAGTCACTTGAAGTTTCAAGCAATGGTAGTCCTCCGTCTTCTCACAATAATAGTGACGACGGATCATCAAATTCTGTTTTTGTTAAATCAATGAGTGAAGAAAATTTGGCTAAATCCAATCGAGAAGCGTGTATTTTGCTATTAAAAATTACAAACTGCAAAATACAAAAATTGAACTCAACTCAGTGGTCACCTTTACCGGGGCGACAGTAACGACAGGGAGAGGCTGCAACGGCTGTCTAGATGAATGAGGTGACCGGCGGCGGCTGGGTAAGTTGACGTAGACGAGCGGCGGCTGCAATGGTGGATGCTTGAATCGTGAATGATGAGTCCGCAACCGTGAGAGGCTGACGGTGGGAGTGAACCGTGACGCCGTGAGTGAGACTGAGAGGCTGAGAGAGAGATAGATTGCTGCTGCTGCCGATCTAGATTCTAGGGTTAGAAATTTAGCATTTGGGGAATGAATAATTGGTGATTTTTGCTTTTATATTTTAAATTACATAACGTGGTCTAACGAAATTGACCGAACCGCCCGGTTTGCCAGTTGGATTCGGTTTTAAGGCGAACCGAACACAAACCAATCGATTCTCAACGCTCTTCAATCAGTTACACACTATCTTGTATCCCGTTCCAAGGGAAATGCTGCTTTAAACCTGCTAGGGAAGATCAGGTCAGACTCTAGACCTACTCTATTCTAAACTATCATAATGCATAAAGAAACTGTTTTCGTAGTAAAGACTACCATGAACTACCAATTATATGCGTCCTGCCTATCATCATTGATAGCCAACGACCCAAACACGAGCTTACGGTGAAAGGCTGAACCCGGGATCCGTCTCCAATGACGAACATAGCTTACACTCCCTTTAATGAACATTTTTAATGCCCGATCGCTTATTTTTTGAGCTTTTCGATTTTTATTCTTTGAATAGTATGAAATCAAATCGAGAAATTTTGGTTCTATTCCATTCGATTCAGCAAAAACCAAACTTTATGCCCACCCCCACGGCAACCAATGGAATCTTAATCTTGCCTTTTTCAAAAAAACATTTGTAATTCATCAAAAAATTGCCTGACCAATGACATGACATTTGTAATTCATCAAAAAATTGTCTAAGCAAATTACATGTTTCCTCAATATGGTTACAAACTTCCAATACAAAATGCAATGAAGCTTTTTCGTGGTAGTAGGTGGTGCATTTGTTTTTTTTTTTTAATTTTTTTCTGCAACTATTTTCAAATTAGAAAGTGTCTTGAAAATAGTGTTTTTTTTTAAAAAAAAGGTGTTTGGTAGCAATTGCTGAAAATTGGAGGAGGATTTTTCACATTTCTGAAAATGAGTAAAATAGTTATCATAATGAAAAAATTGTGATCGGTTCTAAAAACATGTTTATGAAAATGCTATAAAACCATGGACTATAAATTTGAATTTTCAAGTAACAAATTTTGAAAACAATTTTTGGTTTTCAAAAACACATTTTTTATGCATTTATTCTTTAGTAGAAAACTGTTTATAAAATGCAATCACTTAGTAACTTATTAAACCAGACGATGGCAAGTGTATTTTCAGTTTATCATGAGAATAAATGCATAAAATATAATCACTTACGAGATGATAGCAAGTGTATTTTCAGTTTATCATGATTATATCATACCACACAAACAGTATTTACCTAGAAAACAAAAGCAAACACAAAGTAATGATGTATTTCTCTGGTTTCCTCAAAGGCTATTCATGATGCTCAAATGGCATGAGTACAATTTTAAAGGATTAAAGAATGAAATAATCAACCAACCAATAGCTGTTGTCAACTTGATTCAGAAGGCAATTAAACTAACGAGCTTGTATATGGTCAACAACTTGTACGACCGATCCAAGAAAGGATTCACTCTCATGAAAGGATGCCATCTATGTGAACTTGGGAAGAATTATTCTTGACCAACCAGCAAGATGAAAGATGATCTACTTAATGTGAAATGTTAAAGCAAAGTCATCATTGTGTTATTCTTGAAATGAAGCATGACAAATATTACTTGAAATAAAGCATGAAATAAAGTCATCATTGTGTTATTCTTGAAATAAAGCATGACAAATATTACTATAGGATCACTAATTCGCACATCGAGGGATGTTGCGCTAATTGATTTAGCATTTCGTAAAGCTTCCAAACTAGATTTGAAATCCGAGCCAATGATATCCAATTACAAAACATATATGCACATACAAGTCAATTTGGATTTGCAAAATATTCATTTCCAAATCATAGGCTACAAAGTCAAATAACCTTATAATGTTGCTTAAATCATTTTTCTCTAATCATTATTTTATTTTATTTTGTTTTCGGTGGGTTGAGAATGGAAAACGAAATAAAGTTAGGGGAAAAAGAGGAAAAATACTTTAATATTTCTCTTACTTGGATGCTGTACATAGGTAAATGAGTTGATTTTAAGGAAAGCTAAATTGCTTTTAAGATATATTATCCGAATTTAGAAAGTTATTCAGACCCCCATTAGACCAACTCTGTTAAGTCCATTATTTATAGAGTTAGCATCTTATGGCAAGTCTAGTTAAATTAGAATTTTATTTATTGCATATCTTGTAATAGAGATTAATTTATTAATTTCCTAATTTAGTGAAATTCCAATTTATTAGGAATGCTTGTTTCGTAGTTTAATTAGATGTTTAATTTAGTAAGTCAATCAATGACGGGATTCTATACTTAACGCGTAAGATTTATTTAGAGCAAGAATTTGGTTCAAACAAGAAGTTTATTAAATGCTCTAGATATTTCTTAGGAAACAAGTAATGTAAGAATATCAGATTTATTCATATTTAGATTCATAGGAATTATAAGAGGAAAGAAACTCTTATTTGAAAAGAATTTAACTCTTTTAAGACTTGTGATTTTTGTGAAACCTTAGTGCCTACATAAAGAGACATATTTCACAATTGAAGGAGCACAACACAGAGTATAAAGAAGAAAAGCAAAATTCGGCCTCTGCCCTAGAGAATTCGGATTTGGCACATGATGCTGATTTGTTTTATTATCTTCTTCATTCAAGTCTTGTAACGAGACTATTTCTTTTCATCTTTGTGGAGAGTTTATGTAGATCTTGGATCACTAGATATTGAAAAATTGAAGAATTGCTATTGATCACTTTGCCAAGTGCCTCAAGGATCGTGGATCAAGAGGGGTAGCAGCTATTCAAGAGAAGTAGATTCAGTCTATAGTTGAGTAAACTGTATGGTGATAAACTGTAAGTGAGAGTCTTAAGTTTTGATAAATCCATAGGTTGTAACATCTTAACTTAGTCAATTGCTTTTCATCTAGGCGTGGTCTTGTGGATATAGGATTAATTAATCCAAACCACGTAAAAATCTCTGTCATTTAATTTCTGCAAAATTTATTGTATTATGAAAAATTAATATTTTTTATGCAGATAAACAGTAACTGTGAACAGTGCTGTAAACAGTTAATTGTGAACATTGCCGTAAACAATTAACTGTGAACAGTGCCGTAAACAATTATGGATAGTGTTTTTAGAAAATTAATTTAGTTTATTAATTATGTGCTTAATTTAATTAGGCTAATTATATAGGAGATTTTCTCAGACTTCTCTCTGTTAAGGAATTTAATTAATTACGTTGATTAATTAAGTAGTTTCAGAGTTTTAAAATTACCTACATCTATTTGTAATAGATACAAATTCCCTTCAATTGGTATCAAAGCAGAACACTAACTGTTTATTTGGTGAGAATCTTGGAATCTAAATCTATTTTGTAGGTATGAACTTCTAAAGAGAATGAGGCTCTTTGGCTCGTCCACATGTATTAGATAGGACAAATTATGCTTATTAGAAGTAAATGATGGAAATTTATGTGACAGCTATTGATGAAAGAGTTTGGCGATTGGTACTCACTAGATATACTCCAGACACCAAAACTGATGAAGATGGTGTAGAATCTCTAAAGCCAATCAAAGAATGGTCTAATGACGAACTTGACGCATATGGATATAATGACGAACAGGAAACATAGGCTTTATAAGATATACTTCAAAGTATTTTTGAAGGTGATAATACGGTAAAACCTTCTAAACTTCAAAAATTTACATTTAATTTTGAGAACTTGAAAATGCATGAGCATGAAAACCATATCTGAATTTAAATTCTAGAATCCTTACAGTGGTTAATGATTTTTTTGCTCTTGGAAAACTTATTTCTGAGGAAGAAATTTGTATAAAGATCTTAAGATCTGTCCATCCTAGATATCATCCCAAAATTTTAGCTATTGAAGAATATGCTGATATGTCTACTATGACTAGAGGTTCTCTTATAGGAAAATTGATGCTCTATGAGAGTAATTACTTGGATTTAAATCCTAAGAAAGAAAAAAGTATTGCTTTTCAGACTGAAATGCAGGTTCTTGTCACCAAACCAAGCGAAGATGATGATCCATATGCATACTGGACAATTCTCTTGCACTAAGTGGAAAGAATTTCAAGAAGATATTGGAAAAGAAGAACTTTAACAAACCAAAGAAGACTTCTATATCAATAGCTCTAACGGATCAAAAAGGTTCTTCTAACCATAATTCTAAATTGTTTGATATTGACAAGTTGAAGGGTATTCGATGTAGAAAATGTGGAGGTATAGGGCACATACAAGCACAATATGCTAACACTCTCATGAAAAAGAAAGCAATGCAATCCACTTCGAGTGATGATGATTCAAATGATAGCATTGATGAAGATGGCCTTGTTGGAGGACTTGTTGTCCATGATAATATGTCAAAACATACTAGTGATAACGTAAATGAATCAAACATTGAAGGTGCATTCTCATCTAAAGTCTCGCACATAGCTCCTTACAAGAAAGACACTGATTTCTGTTTTGACCTAAATGTGCAACGTGATGGCAAGAATAATGTTTCAGATAGCGACGTTAGTGACATTGATATAAATAACAAGAGGCTTTTCCTGAGAGCTATAAGATGATGTTTGCTAAATAGGAAGAAGTCTACAATGAGAATATGACTTTGATGACTCGAGTATCTAATCTTTTAGATGATAAGGCCAAACTTGAAAGTGACGTAATTCATTACAAAACTTTACTTACTGTCAAAGATAACCAATTGCTTGCAGTGACAACAGATTAAAGAGTATAAAAAAATTACTCAAAATAATGAATTTTCGAACTCAAAAGTCGGATCATATCTTATCAATTAGTAAATCTAGCTCAGATCATCATAGTCTTGGATATTAACTTGATGATTATCAAGAATTTACAGATTACTCAGTTGAGGAAGAAACAACTAGTCTTTTAGAAACACCAAAAGTTGTTATAATTACTCCTGCAGATCGAGTCATTGAGAAAAGTCAATATAATGAACCTTTTTTAAAAGAAAAAAAACTAGTTGTAGAAGACACCCCAAAGAAAACTCCTGAAACTCCAGAGAATGTGAAGAAGAAATTTTCAAAGATTCAGGCAACTATGGACCTACATGACCCAATTAGAAATGAACTATCATCAAGAGTAAAGAAAAATCACATGTCTAACCTTATTTTAGGTAATCTTGATAAACAAATAGTCACAAGGAAAAGGTCTACAAATATGGTAAGATTTACTTACTTTATATCATTAACTGAACCTAAGAATGTTACGGAAGCCTTATTTGATGAATTTTGAATTAAAGCTATACAAGAAGAGTTAGAACAATTTGAACAAAATGATATATGGATGTTAGTACTTAGACCTACTAACGCTAATGTTATAGGAACCAAATGAATTTTTAAGAACAAAACTGATGAATTTGGTAACATAGTGAGAAATAAAGCTAGGTTAGTTGCACAAGGCTATAAACAAATCGAATATGTTGACTTTGATGAAACTTTTGCACCCGTTGCTAGATTAGAATCCATTCATTTGCTTCTTATTGTTGCTTGTTTGATAGGCTTTAAATTATTTCAAATAGATGTTAAGAGTGCCTTTTTTAATGGCATCTTAAGTGAAGAAGCCTATATTGAATAACTTAAAGGCTTTGAAGACACCATTTTCCCAAACCATGTTTTTAAATTGAAAAAGGCTTTATATGATTTCAAGCAAGCTCTTCGAGCTTGGCATGAAAGGTTGACTAAATATTTGCTTGAGAATGGCTATATGCGAGGGGAAGTAGATAGAACACTATTTGTTGGGTCCATATCATTTGGGGGCCCAAAAGTCTAAAGTCTAAAAAGGTTTGCTTGTTATGTAATTAATAATAAACTTTGGACTTGGATGAAATTTGTCATGAAATTTGCCTATAGGAACAAGTGAAGGCCACTGCCCTCGAGTGTGAAGAAGTGGCGGTACAGAGAGAAGACAATAGAGGTTCTTCTGTTGGGAATAGTAATTTTAATCTTTAATTGGATGATCAGAAGGCAAAATTAATTCCATTTTTTTCTAAATTTTGAGGGTATATTCCTAGCATCGCCCTCTATAATCCTACTAGTCTTGATTTTTATTTTATCCTCTCTTTGGCTATTATTTGAGATATTCACTTGTTAGAGAGATAAATATTAGGTCGTTACTGTAAACCAAAGATATTGAGATTTTTTATGTTGTTAGCTTCTAGTACTATCTAGAGAATAATTTATATTGTCATTCCATTAATATAGTGAAAGATTATATTAGACTACAATCCCGTGATTTTTCTCGCTTTGGATTTTCTATGTAAAAATCTGCATCTCTTGTGGTTGGTTTATTGCTTTGGATTGTGTTGGTTTATTTTTCTACCTATTTATTTGTGATACATATCCTATTTTAATCACACAAAGAGGAAAAAAGTTTTATTTTCGCTTAATTTGTAGCTTCTTATGTGAGTCCCTTTCCCAACAGAGTGGTATTAGAGCTTGGTTTTGTAGTTTTATTACTTGTGCGATTGAGATGGAGGAGTCCTCAGCATGCATGATTAAATTAAAATTATGGAATTATGGTATTTGGAAGTCTAGGATGGAAGATTTGTTTTATATGAAAGACTTACATGAGCCAATTGAAAGCGAAGAAGCTAGATCTGCTGATTTAGATGATAAGAAACGGGCGCAATTAAACCAGAAGGCCATGGGTACTATTAGATCATAGATTAATCAGAGTGTATACCACCATGTAGTGAAAGAATTCAGGGCTGATGTTCTTTGGAGAAAATTAGAGATGATTTATGAATAGCCGACAGCATAGAATAAAGCCAATTTAATGAAAAGGTTTGTTAACTTGAAATAAAAGGAGGGGCGCAGTATAACTGAACACACTAGTGAGTTTCAGGGCTTGGTTGATCAGTTGACCACTATGAAAATTATTTTAGATGATGAGTTACAAGCATTATTATTACTTAGTTCTTTGCTTGACAGTTGGGGGACATTAGTGATGTCAGCGAATAATTCAGCGCCGAACGGGCAATTAACCTTGGATATGGTTACAGAATGAAGAATCTAGAAGAAAAAGCGTTGAAGTAGCTTCCTCTAAGTCAGATGTACCTGTTTCAGAAAAGTAAGAAAGGCGGGTGAGAAGCCAAAGCAGAAATTCCCGCCAGCAGAACAATGATAACCCCAGAGGAAGATATAAGTCCTAGAACAGAAATGTCAAGTGCTTTCATTATCAGAAAATGGATCACATTAAAAGAGAGTGTAGATTATGAAAAAGAGAACACGCAAAAGAAAATGGTGATGCTCATAAAAATGATAAAGAGAACACTACAACCATAGTTGATAGTGCTATGGGTATTGTTTATGATGAGAGCTCTGTAAATCTCACTTGCTATACAATGATTAAGTGATTGATTCGGATGCTTCGTTTCATGTTACTGTACATCGTGATTACTTCACATCCTTATGTTAATAGTGATTATGGCCATGTTCGGATGGGAAATGAGGGGGCATCCAAGATTGTGGGCATAGAAGATATTTGCTTGGAAACCAGCATTGGCTGTAAGTTATTGCTCAAAGATGTTAGACATGTATTAGATATTCGCTTTAATTTAATCTCTACAGGCAAACTTGATGATGATGGTTACATTAACCAATTTGGTGAAGGAAAATGAAAGCTCACTAAAGGCTCCCTAGTGTTAGCTAAGGGGAAGAAAGTAAACACTCTCTATGTGCTAGAAGCCAAGATCAAGAAAGAAGACGTGAATGTGGCTATAAAAGATCCTGACATTGAGACATGGCACAAAAAGCTTGGTTATATTGGGGTATGTCCCTCAAAACTTGTGTTCATTGCTTAGCTGGAAAGGCACATAGAGTAGCTTTTAAAAGTTTTTCTCCATTTAGAAAGTCGCAAATACTTGATTTGATTCATACTGATGTTTGCATGATACAAAGTAGATCAATGAGAGGTGCACTTTATTTTGTAACTTTTATTGATGACTGTTCTAGAAAAGTGTGGGCTTTTGTTTTGAAATCTAAAGACCAGGTGCTTGATATGTTTAAGTTCTTCCATGCTTATGTTGAGAGAGAGACAAGAAGAAAACTAAAATATGTCAGGGCAGACAATGGTGGTGAGTACAGAGGACCATTTGAGCAGTATTACAGATCCTATGAAATAAGACTTGAGAAGACTATACCAAAAGCCCATCAGCAGAATGGTGTTGCAGAAAGGATGAATAGAACAATTGAAGAGAAGGTTAGGTGTATACTTGCTGATGCCAAGCTTCCTAAATCTTTTTGGGTAGAAGCTATGCGTACTGCAGTTAATTTGATTAACCTTTCTCCTTCAGCTCCATTAGATGGTCATGTGCCTGAGAGAGTTTGGACTGGGAAAGATGTTTCTTATAAACACTTGAGAGTGTTTGGTTGCAGAGTATGTGTTCACATCCCTAAAGATGAGAGATCGAAGCTTGTTGATAAAGCCAATGAATGCATTTTCTTAGGCTATAGGCATGAAGAATTTGGGTACAGATTATGGGATCCAGTGACAAGTAAATTGATCAAAAGTAGAGATGTTGTGTTCCTTGAAGATCAAATAGTTGGTAATGCAGAGAAGAGTGATGAGTCTCGGTCTTCTCCAGAGATTCCTATTATTCCAACTTTAATTTTTCCACCTGTAGTGCATGATGATCACGGGGGAGCTAAAGAGGATAATAATGATGGTATAGTAGAACCAGTTGACCAAGCACCTCTAGAACCACCTACACCACCAGTTGAGCCAGAATTGAGAAGATCCACTAGAGAACGGCGGCCTTCCATTAGATATCCTCCACATGAGTATGTGATGCTTACAGATGGAGGAGAGCTAGAATGTTTTGAAGAAGTTATGTCTCATCAGTATAAAAATGAGTGGGTTAAAGCCATGCAAGAGGAGATGAAATCCTTGAATGAGAACTACACTTATGACTTAGTAAAGCTTTCTAAAGGAAAGAGGGCACTGAAGAACAAATGGGTTTATAGGTTGAAGACTGAAAATAACTCACAACAGCAGTACAAGGCTAGATTGGTTTTGAAGGGTTTCGGTCAAAAGAAAGGTGTTGATTTTGAAGAAATATTTTCTCCTGTGGTCAAGATGTCTTCTATTCAAGTTGTTCTGGGATTAGCAGCTACCTTGAATTTGGAGATTGAACAGCTTGATGTAAAGACAGCTTTCTTGCACAGTGACCTAGAGAAAGAAATACACATGGAGCAACCTGAATGTTTCAATGTTAAAGGCAAAGAAGAACTTGTATGTAAGTTGAAGAAAAGTTTGTATGGGCTGAAACAGGCGCCAAGACAGTGGTACAAGAAGTTTGATTCCTTTATGCAGAATCATGGTTTCAGCAAGACTATGTCTAACCATTGTATTTTTGTGAAGAAGTTTAGTGATAATGATTTCATCATTCTTCTGCTTTATGTGGATGACATGTTGATTGTTAGCCAGGATGCGAATAAGATTGACAATCTGAAGAGAGAGCTTAGCAAGTCTTTTGCAATGAAGGACTTGAGACCGGGAAAACAGATTCTTGGCATGAAGATTTCCTGCCATAGAACCTACCGATGTGAACGAATGTAATGGACATTATGTGGAGGTGTGCCGTTGTCGCTTGTTCATGGATGAAGAATCTTGAATATGAATAATTTTTTTGGATCACATGATATTCTAAATTTAGCCTTGTATCTAGTGCTAGTTAGTGGCCTTGGAGCTCTCTGTCTCTTCGTATTCTCTATGAATTTCATTGGTTTAAATCATTCCTTGCTGCAAACCCATCACCAACACTTAACCTTCCCATCTTTAGATTGTTTTTTAAAATCTTTCTTGACTCCAAACACTATAGCCTTTGCTGATGTGAAGTAAAATCATTCTGTATCATAAATAGTGGAAAACTCCCTTCCGTGAATGAAGTACATCTTAATTTTATTCTCGCTTGCACCATTATCAACATCAATATATTCTTTTTTAGTCATCAGTCCTATTATATTTTCATGTGCAGTGTGGTTATCCCCACCCACTTCTGTTAGACTGAAAAAGATGGTAGAGAACAATCGATTGTCTATGGGCTGTAAAGTGTTTGATAATACCTCATTTGAGTTATCTCATATAGCTTTTGAAGATTGTTCCGAGTGTTTCTTCAATATCGACTCGTTCGAAAAATTATACACATTATTATCTTTGCAATCGATTTTAAAATATTAGTTTTAGTTAACAGTTAGAAAGGAAAACATTGAATAAAAATTTTTTTTACCCATTCTGTTTACAATGCAGTTTACATGTACAGAAATTACATATTAGAATAGTGATTGTCAGCAACCTGGGGCTGGTATTAAATATTGGACTACAACTATTTGTGGACCAATAACAATTTTATGCCCGTTGTGTTAACACTTGCACTATTAACCATTCTAGAAGTAGATTCAAATTGTCCTCCAACAAATTTGTTTAGCTTTCAACTGCAGTGACAGATTTTATTATGACTTGAGATCTCTTTATTTCAAGATAAAAGCATTCATTTAATGTTATTTGTCATCAAAAGTTATGTATTTTATCATCAAGTACGACTATGTTGGCAATTAAATGTAAATGCAATTTTTTATCTTGATTAATTATAAAACTTTGCAACAACTCATGTTGTTGAGAGAATTTAGATACGAAAGAAGAATTTGAAAATTATTTTATAAGCTGTCAAATTCTGTATTTTTTTTCTAGAAATCACAAAAAGAAAAAAGTTAAAATTTTGATCACTGAATATAAGTAATGAACTTCATTTGCAAAAAAATTCAGAAAATTTTAATTTTATTTGAAATCTAATGGTCCTCTCTGTCTTTCCCTTTATTTGTTTTAACTTATAGTTGTGTTTTTTGTTTGTTTTCAAAGTGAATGTGTGCATAGTGTTTTCAGAGGGTGAATGTACGTAAATGAATGCAAGAAGGTATTTTAAATCAACCGTAAGAGTAAGACTATTATATATGGCCAAACAAATAATAAATATAAGTTCGAGTGAGTGGTGATGACGACAATCGCCGGCACTTTGATTTGATGTATTATTAATTTCAGAGGTTGTAAATTTTGAACTTTTTTTTTTTACCTTATGCGAAATGCCGAAGCAAGCATTTTGTAACTCCCATACTTTGTTCCTTAATCACTATTTTATTTGGATGTAACTTAGGAATTGCCTTATTAAAAAAAATAATGGTTCCAATTAAATAAACAATGGGTTTGGGCTTTCATTTTGGTCAAATTTGACCCATCATAGATAAGAAATGAACATTAACATGTTATAGATTGTTTGTTCAACATAACAAACCTATTTGTCAGAAGCCAAACGCTCTTTTTTGTTGGTGATTATCATATGTCAAGAGAATTGATGATGAGCTAAGATAATTTTGCACCATATAGATGGAATTTTTTACTGCTCCCTCTTCGTACCACAAAGGTTATCCTTCAAGGTTAAGACAATTTGTTTCTATAAATAAGGATTGGAGATTGGCTATAAGGAAAATCACTTATAAAAAAAACCGAAAAACACAAATATTTTTCATGATGAACATATTACTACCAATTTTCCCCTAAAGCTGAGGTGCAGTCTTGAAAAGTTGGAAGCTAAATTTAGTTGTTTTCCTGTCATGCGCAATATTTGAAATTAATGGAAATAATTCTCTAAATTTTGAATTAAGAAATTGTTCTTTCTTTTTGATGAAAAGAATGCTTTTAAGTTTTTACTGAATTTTTCAATTATAAGTTATCATCGTTAGTGCTGATTACATCTGTAAAAATGCCTGATAAAGTTGCTTGCATCACAACACTGTTCTAAAACTTCACCATGTCTGATAAACATTCTTCAACCAAGGAGCTAGGACAGCAAAGGAATTCATGTTAAATTGGGAAATGAAGACTCACAATTGATGAGAGGGATGGCTAGCGAAATACAGCATATAGTAATACGAAAGGGAAAAGAAAGCTTTTGGATCACTTTTTTAGTTTTTTGTAGAATGGAGAAAGGTTGATCCAAAGCTATAATCGCCACTTAGTAAGGTTAGGAGAAAAATTAGTTGATAAAAGGGGGAAGGTTGTACAGGGTTTTATTGATAATGGATCAGACAAAAGTAGAGGCAGAATTAAAGGTAATTCAGTAACGGACATTTCTAATCGTAAGGTTTATAGAGAATTATGCTCAGAATCTGATTTTGATTCAAATGATGGTATTTATTAGGACTTGGCAAACAATACACAAACTAAATGATGCAATTAATTCTAAAGGCACCCCAAGCTAGAGAGTGGTTGAGAATTCATTTGCAGTTGAAGATTCAGACAATGAAGATGACCCTTTGCGGCATATAAGTGACAATGATGATAAAATGGAAGGTTATGATTCATAATATAACTGGCATAAAGTCTAGGACAACTTTAACGATAATCCTGAACTACTATATTTCATCAGGAAATGACAGCAGAAATAAAAGTAATAGATGAGAGGTGCCATGAATGGCTGATAGATCAAAATAAGAAATATGGGCTTTGCATTACATGCCTTTGTGGGCACAATGTACAATGCTACAAATAAAATAAAATAAAAAGTTTCAATTTTGAATGCATAACTACTTTGCAAAAAGCATCATAAGAAGAATGGAAGCGATTGCTAGCAGAGGTATTCAGCATAGCTGTCATGGAAAGGAGAGCTTCTAGCAGTTGTCAATGAAAAGGTTAACAAGGCAATCAAAGCAGCAAGGGATATGATTGTAGAAAAAAGTGACGGGCTAGTACTGCATGTTTTAGAGAATGGAAGTAGTCGGGTCAACATTGATATTGAGAAGTAATTTTATGAGTGTGGCCAGTGGTAGCTTAGAGGGATTCCCTACTCTCACGCAACGAAATGCATCATGAATCTAGGGAGAGAGGATGGGGACTTTGTTGATCCATTACTAACAAAAATAGACATTTGTCAACATATGCCTTAATGACGCAACTGCTTCTTTAGGAGAAATGTTGGCCAAGATCAAAGCTTGAATCAATATTACCACCATAAAATGGCCACAATACCTAATTGACTACATCAGTATATAAAGGAGAAAAAAAGGTTGTTAAGTATTTCAAAGGTAAAAAAAGTTATTCTGGTAAAGTCTCTAAGCTGAATTCCGCCGTGGACTTTATTCGAATCTGTGTACGCTAATTTGTAATACTGCTTGTACAAGTTCGTATGTAATACTACTTGTACAAGTTCGTAATTCCATTCTTCCATTTTTGCAGGATATATTTGATAACAAAAAATGAAAGACTCTCCCAAAAACCTGTTTCAAGGCAACAACCTTGACAGTTCAAAGGGCTATAACAGTACGTTATTTCTAGCTTTTGTGTACATATGTCTACAAGCAATCCATTCCTATGATATTGATTTTGGCCTTGATATTTTTGCCAAAGGATTGCTAACATATGCATAATTTTGTAATCATCATTATGAACCAGTTCTGAAGATATGATGGACTGTGAATTATTGTTATTTTGCTGACAAGGAGAGGGAACTGTTGAGGACCACCTCTTTTTCGTTATTCAAGCTAATAATATCTTGTGCAAATTTTATACTGTTTACATATTTTTTGCAACCTTTTGATGTAGTAGTGATGCAACTTTTTAATGTAGTAATGCTGATGATAATGTTATGACTAAATTACAATATTTTAGCATCAATATAAATGGCAAGAATATTTGTGTTTGTCTGAGGTTGCAAAAATGGATTAATTCCTCAATTGTGGTGGTTGTTAAGAATTATGCAATCGATCATAGTTTTGTAGAGTGCAACCTACCAATATCGCAGTAATATATTCATGGTAAGACTATGTCGAAAAATCCAGAATTCCAACCATTACAGTTATATTATTCAATTCTCCAAGTTAGTTGTTCAATCTACTACGAAGCAAACAATTTGGGCAATTAGAAATTTTGGATTTGAGGGTTAGGCATTTGGTGATTTGGCATTATTTCTACTTTTGATGTTGTAGCTGTTTTTGGGATTTGCATGGTTGAATATAAAATTTTATAAAGCAAGCCCAGCCATAAGGAATTTTTTTTCATTCCATGTTCTAAAAGCGAAATAACATGGGTGAGGCTGAGAATGGCTGGATGGTTTCTTCCTCTGGCTATGGATTTATTTACAAATTAATAAGTGAATTTGAAGATTTATGAAGTTATCAATAATTTATTTAATTGTTTCTAATGAACATTGCCGTTGGCATTTAAGTAAAGTGGTTCATATTCTGTTAGACATTTTTCACTGTATATGCACATAAGTCATCTATATGTATGGAACAAAACAAATGTATGCTTTAAAAAAAGCTAACACCTAGTCCTAATATGACCTAATCAACAATCTTTACTCAAGTATTGGGTTCTACTTCTTGTTACCTAACTGAAGATGCTGTTAAGTCTATCATTTATCAGCACAATGGAACTATCTTTGGACTTCAATTTTTAGTTTTTATTGCACAAATTGCAATTATTATTGACCATAGTCTATAGGCTCTTTCTAAATAGAATACCCAAGCAAATAAATCTCACATAAACATGAATAATAAGATCGGTTTCCCATTTTGGTAGCGATTAGATTTGATACAATCTGTATTTACCTCTCATTATGCCATGGATAAAATTCGTCAACCAACATATATATGTATGTATAAATAACTCACAAAATGGCCGGGATGATATGTTAAAAGATTTGGTTTTGCTTTTGGACCAAGCTAAAGATACGGCCCAAGTAGAGATTTATTAGGATCCTCCATTTTACTTATGTTTTTTAGTATAATTTAAAAAATGCCTCATTTCTTATGTACTCGTATGTTCCACTTGATTGTATGTGAAAAGACAAGTAGTGCCGAAGTAATAAAAATAGTTCGATGCATCTTTTCCTTCTTCTATAGCAAAGTTGGCCGATTTCTTGGCTCTCAGAGTTGGAGGTTTGGCTAATATCCCTCTCTTTTATCTTCTTTCAATTTATAGTGTATTATCTTAATTGTGTGTTTGGCTAATATCTCTCTCTTTTATCTTCTTTCAATTTATAGTGTGTGCTCCATTGCTGACAAATTGAGGGCCAATGGAACAAAAGAAAAGAAAATTAAAGAAAAGAAAAGAAAAGAAAAAAAAATCTAATAGCTATGGCTTATGGTGAGTGTAAAATTAAAGATTACACAATCATTTTGAGAGATTCTTAGTCATTTTAAATCCAACAAATTAACCCTTTTCCTTTTAAGTTATTTTAACACTGTATATGTTTATATTTGTTAGGTTGGTTGAGGACTTTTATGATGAATGAATCAAATTTGATGGTTAGGATATCCAAAAGACTTAGAAGAGTATGCAATCATGATGCTGAAGATACGATAAGTGGTTTACCTGATACAGTCCTACGCCACATGATTCTTTCATATTTACCCACAAAATATGCTGTGGCAAATATTGACAAGTTTTCTCTCCATTTTTCTGGAGTAATTGCTTTGTTTAGTTTAAAGTTTTGGATTTCTCCGCTCTTATGCATAATGTTCGTGAGATTGAACTTGATCTTGGGCATCAATACCGCAATGAGTAACTCAAGAGTACTTACACTTCCAGAACACTTGAAGTTCTTAAAATCTATTCAAATTTTGTCATCAAAGTTCTTTCTCGTGGATATGTTTTCCAAATGCAAAGATTCTTCATGTTTTACTATAATATCCTGATAAAAACTTGATTTAGTGGCTCTTTCTATTTGCCCTTTGCTTAAAGATTTGCCGATAAAGGCAGATTTGAATGATGATGGTCCTCCAACCAACTTTATCATTCTGTCCTCTACACTAAAGAGGTTCGCATTTACGTTAGCCACGGAAGATAATTATTTAATCCTACAAAGCATAAGGTTATGATTAGGGCTCCAAATCTTGAATGCCTCCATATTATTACTAACATCTCAAAATCCTATATGGTGCATTTCTTAAAGGAAGTGGTATTAGATATTTTCTATGCGGAATGGGCACAGGTTGATCATAACCGTGCTCTATAGCTTCTCAAGGGTTTATTAGAACCAAGCTTTGTATTTTTTCTGCTGGTATTATATCTATAAGTTTTCTCTTATAGTCCACTTTAGGATCTCAAATATGTATTCATATTCTTCATGTTTCATTCCCTTTCTTTTTTCTTTCTTTTGATTTTTGTATGCCATCTACTAGTGAAGACATTCTTTTAAAATAGATTTTTGGGACAATTTCTATTACTGAACGAAATTCAATTGCAAAAAGTTCTATTTTTAAATTATTTGTTTCCAAATTATTGTGTTCTCTTTTCCATGGAAAGGCAATTGACCATTGATATGAGACTTTCTTTCCTTCTTTTCCCGAATTGACTTATTTGGAAGTGAAGGTTGGAGAATTTGGATGGTGACTTCTTCCTATGATCCTTAGTAGTTCGTTAATCTTGGAAACTTTTATCTTAGAAAAGGTGAGGATTGGATGAACTTTGAAACTAAATGCTACCAAATTTCTTATTTGTGATATTTGTTTTCTTTGTGATCAGATGTGTTGGTTCTTATTCATTGAAGAAGAATTTAGATGGATTAAAAGAGAAGAAGTGCCCCATTGTTTGCTTCAACCTGTCAAAAAATTTGAAATTAGGGGAATTGAGGATGACAAAGATGAATTACCACTGATAGAGTACTTTTTAAAGCATAATGAAGTTTTGAAGATGTTGATCATTGGGTGTAAGGGAACTATTTCAAATAAATAAGTGAAAAACCTCCAGCAGAAGCTATTAAAGTTACAAAGAGCCTCTAAAACAAGTGAAATTGAACTCTTATGAAAGCTTTTAGTTAAGGTCTTGGTGGTTTTGGTATCATGAAGCTGTATAAATGCAAATGCTTCCTAAAGAAAAAAAATATCAATCTAATTGCAAGATAATATGATCTATGGTTAAAGTATTATTTTGTGATGCTGGTGTATTGTCTAGATTGTGTTTTTCCCTTGTAGTAGCCTCTTTGTTGCAGCTCCTTGAAATTCCCATGTATCAAGTACTTGCAACTTTGCGTTCATGTGAATGCTTATTAGATGATTTGGGAATGCTATCTTTTTATAGATTCATTTTTTTTTCTTGTTTACTTATTTACTATGGAAACAAATCGCAAGATGCTCCTTTTATAGAGCTTAACTGGAAAGCATATTGAGTAGTTGTTAAAATTATGTGACTTTTCTAATGACTGGCTTTAGGGTACAAATCTTTTGGCTGTTCAACAAGTTGTACAGAATGATAGAGGAGCAACAAAAGCAAATTTAGCATTTTCTATTGATACAAGACCAATAACCAATTAATGTTGCCCCTGGCATTAAGGTGATCTTTATTAATAAGAGATATTATTGTCTAATATATCAAATACCATGATATGTACTTAGATCATAATTTATGGTAGAAAAATCCTCCAATCAAAGATCAGTAGTGGTAATATTATATCATTATCCAACACCTTAAGTTTATGCTGTTAAATACATTACTAAAAAAAATTGAATTAATTTAATTTTCCATCTACAACCTGTATTTATATCAACTATCCCTCGAAAAGAGATAATTACCTTGACCATAATGCATGATAAAAAATTTAACACATTTTATAGTAGCAATTGTTTTATTGAGAGTAATAATTTTATTTTATAAGAGTTATTACATCTATTTTGTGGATGGTTGATATAAATTGTAAACTTATGGTCATAATTTAAACAAATACAAAATTCTTTAGTATTTTTTTTCAAAAATAGGATAAGATGTAGATAGACAACTAAGAATTTCCTATAATTATATTGAAATTTCTGCTGTCATTTTGTATAAACAATGATGGTATATTTTGTTATTCTTAATGTATACCGGTCATTTTATGCAGCAAGAAATTGTGTTTAATTTTCCATTTTTTTTTTATAAAAATCGCGTTTTTATACACAATCAAGTTATTAAATTGAACATTTTTTTATGCACCTGTTAAAGTGCAAGTGTCTATTTCCTGTATATCGTTTTTCAAATCTTTTTGTTTGGAACAAAATAAAGTAAAATTAAACGAGAGACAGAAGCATCTCATATGTGATGGTAATTATTAAAATAAAAAACAAGGTTGCATTTTCATTGTAGTTTCAATGGCAATGGTGGGTTAAAATTGTAATACAATATTTTATTGATAATGAGACAAAAGTTACTTTTACATGATTTGAAGCAAGAAAGAGTAAACATATACAGAGCGATTGTGGGCACTCCAACTAAAAAAAAATGCTTTTCGAAGTGGATTTCATATATAATAAACATATGTCGTTTAATGAACATAGGTTACAAGTGCAAGCAATAACAAATGATTTGTCACATTGCTTAACATCAATTATCATCATAATGGTGTTGCCATTTGTACTACTTTATATCAACCACATTAAAAAGGAGCTGTACTATTAGCATTAACTCAATCTTACATATTAGCAATTTGATTAGACTACAGAGTCCATCATGTTGGCTTTAAGAAGCCAAAAATGTACCTTACATGTAGTTTTAGAAGTGACGCTGTGGAAAAGAAGTGAGAAAATGATTGTTTAATATTATAAATAATTACTGCAACCACCAAATGATTTAATCAACAAATATAATGCCAATCTAAAGTGAATTAGTGTGTTTCTATGGAAAATTCAGTTACAAGCCTGAGTTACGGTAAACAAATCTAGTAAAATAGGTCACGGGGTCATTTTTGTTTTGTCTTACCTTCATGTCTTGTTAATATTAGGCTGATCAAAACATTCTCATTTAAAAATCACGATAAAATATTGAGATTGTAACCCAAAACAGAAAATAACCTTAATTTCTATATACGTGACAAAAATTATCTCAAACATTACATACTATTACACACACACAATGAATGTTTCATTCTAAGATCTTCAAATAGTTAAAGTCCAGCAAAGCTATAAAACTGTGTGATTTAATAGCTTTCCCGCAATTTAACAAATCTAGGATCCTATCTAACAAATTTTTAAACTATTATAGTGTTGAAGTTCTAAATATACATATGTAAAAAAGAAAATTATATACTGATATTATAAAATATACATGGCTACCAGATTGTTAACATTTATAATATTGAAACTTTAATTCTTATATAATTATAAAAGTAAACCCCATGTATAGGCTCACCATAAAAAAAAATGAAAAGAAGAATATCATCCAATATTCACTATTTTCATAACAAGAACCTACAAATTGATGTATTATAGAAAATATAATCTTGTTATTAATCAAATAAATAGATGATGAACTATAACTCTAACCTGATAAGAAAAAAATTGTGTCATCTCAGACCCTACCCATTTAGTAATCATGTTAAATTTAATGATTAAAATTCATTTATTTATGTCTTATTCATGTCAGGCCATTGGATCGTGTCAAGTTTTGCCAACACCAACGAGATAAACACTACCACTTTGTTTAAAAAAAAATTATTAAGAAAAATAAAGGCACAATATCTCATCCAGATCCACAAAGATTGCAAGACATGTATTATTGTACTTGCTTAATATAATGCTTACTCCAAAAGAGTTTTCATGGTTCAAAAAGTTCGTCTGTTAACTTAAGACTTTATTTTACAGGTTTGTTTTCGAAAAGTCACTTGGTTGTCCGGAATATTTCAAAAAGTTCAGGTTCTTAAAATTTTCCGTTTACTTCACATTACATCTTTGCTTTAGCCCCTATTATGTAATTTATGGTAACACTTTTAGTTCAAGTAGCTTGTATATAGTACTAATTTGTACATTAGGTTGAAAGCAAAAGTTTCTACATTATTTCCTCAATTTTTTTTTAAAAGAACAATAGTGTTTGTGAATTCATTTAGCTGAGAATGGAAAGTTCGATATTTGGAGTATTTCTCATAATGTGGTCAAACAAGAAATTTTAAATAATAAAACTTCCCCTAAATATTAAAGGTGATTATTGGTGTTTCTACTATTGATTGATTTTTTGGAAAATTATTGTTGAATGTTCATAAGCTTTGGATATCTACTAGAAGGGATAATTTTTTGCAAATCAGGATGGATTAATTCAATATAAGAAATATTTTATTAATGTATAAAAATAATCTTTTGCATGGTAGAGATTGGGTCAAATTTATACATTTTTTCCCCTTATAATTAGTATTGAAGTGTAATAGATGAAAATGTAATA